>JANAVB010031813.1:4556938-4841938 GCA_029216955.1 Iris pallida
GGTTATAGCTCTCACTTCCATTCTGAAATTGGCAAGGGCTGAAGTGGTCCAGCTGGCCTCTGATGTTCAGCCTTAACTGTTGGCAAAACTAAACATCGAGAGATAAACGGGCTATCTCTCTTCATGCCATTCCACCAAAGTGCTGACGAATATCACGGTACATCTTCGTACCACCGGGATGAATGGAATACTGCGAACTGTGAGCCTCTGTCATGATCTACTGTCGGTCATCTCCACTGGGTACACAAAGACGCTTCCTATGTCGAAGTGTACCATCTTCATGGATACATAACTCTGGTCTTCGTCCTGTCTCACACTCTGCTCTGAGTCGCTGAAGCTTGGAATGCTGACTGCGCCATCCAGATCCTTTCGACTATAGTGGACTGAACTTGCATGCTGGCCATCAATGCCACATTGGAAGGGAGAACAACTTCTATATCCATCTTCTGAAGGTCTGCTAACAGCTCTGGTTGTGCTGTTAGAAAATAAACTCGGCTCTCCTGCTCAATGTCTGCAACAACATTGGCCTTCCCAGGATGATACTGCAAGTTAACATCATAATCCACAAGTAGCTCTAACCACCTTCTCTGACGCATGTTGAGATCCTTCTGGGTGAACACTACTTCAGGCTCTTGTGGGGTGTGAAAATCTCCACCCTATCTCCGTACAAGTAGTGCCTCCACAACTTAAGTGCAAACACTACTGCTGCCAACTCCAAGTCATGGGTTGGGTAATTTCCCTCATGATCATGAAGTTGTCGTGACGCATAAGCTATTACCTTCCCATGTTGCATCAGAACACATCCTAGACCTCTGCCTGAAGCATCGCAATACACTGAGAATCCTCCGGTTCCATCTGGAAGCGTGAGAATAGGAGCCGTCATCAAGCCTCGCTTCAACCTCTCAAAAGAATCCTGGCACTCTGCTGTCCAAGCAAACTGCACATCCTTGCGGGTCAACTGGGTCAATGGCGCTGAAATTCGAGCAAAGTCTGAAACAAATCGCGGTAGTAGCCGGCCAAGCCAAGAAAACTACGGACCTCTGCAACTGTGCTAGGCACTGGCCATGTTTCAATGGCCACAATCTTCTGGGGATCCACTTCAACTCCTCCTCGGGTGATGATATGACCCAAGTATGAAATACGATCGAGCCAAGAACTCGCATTTACTAAACTTGGCATACAACTTGTGCTCTCTAAGAATCTGGAGGACAACTCGGAGATGCTGTTCATGCTCCGCTTCACTCTTGCTATAGACCAGGATGTCATCTAGGAACACAATCATGAACTGATCCAAATAGGGCATAAAGATGCGATTCATGAGGTCCATGATACAGCGCGCGGCGCATTGGTTGCTCCAAATGGCATAACAAGGAACTCCAAATGTCCATATCTAGATCTGAAAGCTGTCTTCGGGATGTCCTGCTCTCTGACTCTGATCTGATGGTATCCTGACCGCAAGTCAATCTTCGAAAATACTGACGCCCCTTTAAGTTGATCAAAAGTCATCTATCATCGGGAGAGGGTATCTGTTCTTAATTGTCACTGAGTTTAAGGTACGATAATCAACACAATCTGGACGTACCATCATTCTCTTTCACAAGAAGCATCGGGGCTCCCCAAGGCGATCCACTGGCACGAATGAATCCCTTGGTTCTGAGTTCTTCAATCATCTTGTACAATATCTCTAACTCTGACGGCGCCATCCTGTAGACTCTCTCTGACACTGGGGCTGTCCCGGGAATCAAGTCGATGGTAAACTCGATCTCTCACTCTGGCGGCATCCCTGGAAGCTCTTCTGGAAAAACATCTGGAAACTCTTCGACTATTCGAGGTAACTGTACTACTTGCCACTGCCATCCACAACACTGGAGGAGAAGGTTCACTTCGCCTCGGGAAAGGAAAACTCTGGCTCGCCTGGGACGCTAAAATAACCCTGCCGATATGGCAGTCTATCCTAGCATACTGGTCCCTCAACCAATCCATCCCTAAGACCACATCATAATCGGCCATCGAAAACTCTATCAATCTAGCGGGGAATTCTCTACCGCTAACTACGACCCGACACGAGGAAAACACCCTATCTACTCCCACAATTCCATTACCAGTAAGTATATTGAGCCTCACTGATAATGACTCGGGCTCCAGTCCTACCCGTGTCGCGAATCGTGCTGACATAAATGAATGCGAGGCACCAGAATCAAATAATACTGAAGCTGGAAAGGTGTTGACGAGAATAGTACCTGCCACTACCTCACCTGGTGCTATTCCTTCTTCTCCCATGGTCAAAGCTAGCACTTGACCATGTCCCCTGGGTACGGGTCCCCTCTGTTGAAAATTCCTCTGTCTGCTCTGGATCAGGGCTTGGGCTTGGGCATACTGCTGCGGTCTCTGCTGCTGGAATGCCTGGGCCTGCGTCGGCAATGGCCTCGGAAATGGGTAAACTGAAGGACTAGAGAAGGCCGACGAACTCCCCTGTTCGGGCAGTTCCCAACCCTGTGGTCCAGGGCACCACAAACCAAGCACAAACCCTGTGCTCTGCGACACTCTGATACCACATGTCCTGGCTTCCCGCAGTGTGAACATCCCACTGTGGAAGATTGCTTCTGCTTCTGCTGCTGAGGGTATGTCGGGGTGAAATGTTGAACCGACGTCACTGAGGCCGCCCGCCTCGGAGCTCCAATGGTCAAAGCCCTGGCTGTCGGGGCTGGTACTGATGACTGATTCATCTGGCTATGGGATCGCTTCCGACCTCCGGTCCTATCCACGATCCTCTGGGAGGTATACTCATGCCTCCGGGCTGCTCTCAATACTGCATCAAAAGTCTGATGCTCAAACTGCTCCACCGCCAATAGAATCTCCAGATGAAGCCCCTGTTGGAACCGTTGGGCTCTATCGAACTCGGTCGCCACCAAGGTAGGAGCAAACCGACTAAACCTGGAGAACTCGGCCGCATATCCGTCGACCGTCCTGCTCATCTGCTTCAGATTGGTGAACCTCGTCTGTAGATTGTACCGAGCTACAGCATCGAAGTACTTGGTCTGGAATCTCTCTCTGAATACTGCCCAAGTAATGGGTTGCCAATAATCCAACGGCCTGCGCTGTCCACCAGCTGCGGGCAAGATCTAGTAACTGCAGGCGCACTACGGCCACCTTCTCGTTCTCTGGAGTCCTGGCTGCTTCTAGAATTACCTCTGTGTCCTGAAGCCATGCATCTGCAGCGATCGCATCTTCACTGCCATCAAAGAAGGGAGGGTTCAAGCGCTTGAAGCTGTTGGCCGCGCTATTACCCTGATGACCTCCTCTGGTCAAAGCGTCTGCTATCGCCTGGTGCAAGGCATCTCCTCGCCGATCCTGGGAAGCTAATAGGGACCTGATGAGACCCGCCAAAGTGCCATCATCAGGCTCCGCAGGCTGGATGGGCTGAACTGGTGGTTCTCCTTCGGTGGGCACGACTCTGGAGGCTACTCCTGAATGCTGGGCTTGATCTCCAGGTTGCTGCTGGTCCGCGGGAGGTGCTCCACCTTGCTGATCGGCAGGTCCAGGAACAATGCCGCTGAAGAAGACGACATAGGGAACAATAAGGAAGGACCAGGACAGATCAATGATACAAGCATGTGATCAGGTCAAGATTACAGGGATTTAGAAGATACGAGCAGAGATCAAGGGCGAATACTGATTGAGACATATATTCGGTAAACTCTCACATATCTTGATTTACAAGACCTGTATGGGCCACCACTAAAATCATGTCACGCCCCAGATCCAGAATACTGGAGAGCGGGGGCAGACGTAGCCAGCTACGTATAATAAAATGGAATCCACGTCACTATACGGTCACGGCTGTCTAGATATATAAGGGTTTAACTACAATCCATCAGTCTCCTATGGTCATGAACAAGCCTATTGTCCCAATCACAAGCAAGCAGTAACAGTCACAAGATGTTAGAGCATCAATATACAATAGTAAGGCATCCCATACATTACATATTGGATGATCATGAAGCTAGTCGTACAAAATGTCAGGACTAGCAAGAGTTTTAGTCAATACATGATCAACCCTAGGATTTGTCAATCATGTTACAGCCCGTAGGCAGACAATAAGTAAGGATGCAATACGAGCTAACACGTGCTCGCCGGCTAAACGTCTCAAAAGAATAATTTTACAAGTAGAGTGGGAGGACAAAAGAAACCCACTCGTTGCCCTGGTTACGCCTGGTGGTCACCATCGGGCTGGAAGACAGGTGGATCCTCTGGTGCTGCTCCGATATCTGGCCACACAAAACCAGCTGGGTCAGACCCCAGAAAGAGCAAGTGCCACAAAGGAGGCTTCACTTAGGAACTAAAACCAGCATATCACAAATAAATAGTTAAGGTAATTAAAAGATACTGATAATAACTGAGATAACAATAATATATTGAGCGAGGAGAAACCATTCAAGTAGCCAGACTGCAACCCTTAAACCAAACAAGGACCGGGGTTGTAATCCTTCGCCTGAATAGAAACCCGCCTCAATTACTATTGATAAGGTAACAAGACAATAAACAAAGAGAGGACACAGAACTGCTCCGGGAGCCAGGTTACAACCCTTGAACCAAACAAGGACCGGGGTTGTAACCCTTCGCCTGAACAGAACTGGACCTGTTAAGGCCAGTATAAATAATCATAGTATTGAAGTAAGGTAAAACGTGACGAGCATGACAGAGGTTGCAAATAAGACAATAAATGAAGAGAGGACACAGAACTGCTCCGGGAGCCAGGTTACAACCCTTAAACCAAACAAGGACCGGGGTTGTAACCCTTCGCCTGAACAGAACTGGACCCCCGATCGTTATTGTTAAGGCAAGCGCAATAAGCAGGACGATATATGATAAGATAACCATGGAGCTATTCAGATAGCCAAGTTACAACCCTTAAACCAAACAAGGACCGGGGTTGTAACCCTTCATCTGAACAGAACTTGGTATCCGATTATTTATCGATACAAGAAATCATGTCATGTTACAATCTTGTACAGGATCAGGATAAGACTAAGCTGGAATAAACTTCATCCAATCAATCACGGCCAATCAAGAGTACGGCTTGATACTTTTAACTAACTAGGGTTAACACAGGCCTAGTTACTAGCAAAATGCAATGAGATTATCCCAACAGCAACAAGCCCTGCAGACCATCCGGTTATCCAGGTCGAATATCCGTTTAAGAAGAATGCAACACATGACTGTGTGCTGGAAATGTGCCATACTCGTCGGTAGACTACAAGTCCACTGAATGCACCCAGATAACGGGATTGCCTGTAGCTGGGAATCTCTTCATGACTACTGAATCATTCTAGTTAATTAACCTTAGTCAATTTCAGTAGGTACCCCTGACCGTGGTACTCAGGGATCCCCATCCTAGACATGATGCAAGACAGTACTGGTTTATTTGTACAAACACAATCGTCCACGGTGTTCAGGTCCTTCATACTTGCCATGTCAGGCTACTGTCATAACAGCATGTCGAGATATATCATGTCAATCTACTTGTCAAGAGTGCACCACAGCGGGCCACTATCGTGTTCTATTCTTACCTTATCATAAATAAGAAAAACTTGTATAAAATAACTAGTGACATATTCTTGAAGCCAAGGAAAAGATCTACAACTTTCCTGTTTTGAGTTTTTCAAGATTCTAGCTACAAAACAACTTAAACAGGCAAAAACAGTAAATTTCTGCACAATCGGCGCATGGGATTCCTGCACAATCGGCGCATGGAATTCCTGCACCAATCGGCGCATGAGATTCCTGCGCAATCGGCGTATGGGATTCCTGCACCAATCGGCGCATGAGATTCCTGCACCAATCGGCGCATGAGATTCCTGCGCAATTGGCGCATGGGATTCCTGCACCAATCGGCGCATGAGATTCCTACGCAATCGGCGCATGGGATTCCTGCACCAATCGGCGCATGAGATTCCTGCACAATCGGCGCAAGGGATACTCACGTTGCGTCTTCAATACATGCGCGTAGGGAACCTACGCACATAACACGCTCGGAGTTAAGGGATGCGTTGCCGGGAATTCACGGCGCATGGCCTCCCGGCGCATGGCCTCCCGGGCGCATGGGGTTCCCGGCGCATGGGGTTCATCGTCCCCAAACAGCAAGTTCAGCCATGAAGGTTCCGAAAATTTGCCATGGCCATAACTTCCTCATCCGAAGTCGAAATCAAGCGAAACAAAAGCCAAAACTGCATGAAATTGAATTCTCTACCACATAGAACCACTAGTTTTTGGAAATACCAAGTTTTTTTAGAGATCAAAAACCAAGAAAACTAAACAAGAAGGAACTTAAAACTTAGATCTACAAAAATATAACCATCAAAACCGAAAACTTCCAGTTCTAAAGAGGCTTAGAATCTAGTAAGGAAGAGAATGGAACAATAAAACATGAGATCCATCATGAAGCAAGTTTGCACTTGCCTAAGCTCTCTCTCTCTTCCTGGTAGGTGGAAGAGTAAATGTGGAGAAGAAGAAGAATAATGAAGAGAGAGAATGAAGGAATGGATTAATAAAGGATGATGGGGGTGGTAGGTAGGGGTTCTCCCTTGGTTCATGATGAACCAAGCAACCCAACCCGAACCAAGCTAAGAGATATGTAATACAAGATGAAATACGTACACGTATTCTAAGATACATAATACGAACTACAGGCATTACAGGGGGTCCAGTTCTGTTCAGGCGAAGGGTTACAACCCCGGTCCTTGTTTGGTTTAAGGGTTGTTACCTGGCTCCCGGAGCAGTTCTGTGTCATCTCTTCGTTTATTGTCTTATTGCAACCCCATGCCATGTTCGTCATGTTTTACCTTACCTTAATACCATGACTATTTATACTGGCCTTAGCAAAAAAGATCAGGGGTCCAGTTCTGTTCAGGCGAAGGGTTACAATCTCGGTCCTTGTTTGGTTTAAGGGTTGTAATCTGGCTCCCAGAGCAGTTTTGTGTCCTCTCTTCGTTTATTGTCTTCACTGTACCAATAGTATTTGAGACGGGTTTCTATTCAGGTGAAGGGCTGCAACCCCGGTCCTTGTTTGGTTTAAGGATTTTGGTCTGGCTACTTGAATGGTTTCTTCGTACTCAGTTTACTATTGTTATCTCTATTATTATCAGTTCTTTATTTAGTATTTATCCTTAATATTCTATTGTGATATGCTGGTTTTAGTTCCTAAGTGAAGCCTCCTTTGTGGCACTTGCTCTTTCTGGGGTCTGACCCAGCTGGTTTTGTGTAGCCAGATATCGGAGCAGCTCCAGAGGATCTACCTACCTTCCAGCCAGATGGTGACCACCAGGCGTAACCTTGACAACGAGTGGGTTTCTTTTGTCCTTCCACTTTATTGTAAAATTATTCTTTTAAGGCATTTAGCCGACGAGCACGTGTTAGCTCAATTGCACATTTACTTACTGTCTGCCTACGGGCTGTAACATGATTGGCAAATCCTAGGGTTGATCATGTATTGGCTAAAACTCCTGCTAGTCCTGACATTTTGTACGACTAGCTTCATGATCATCCAATATGTAATATATGGGATGCCTTGCTATTATATATTTGGTGCTCTGACATCTTGTAACTATTATTGCTTGCTTGAGATTGAGACAATAGGCTTGTTCATGACCATAGGAGACTGTTGGCTTGTAGTTAAACCCTCATGTATCTAGACAGCCGTAACCGTATAGCGAGGTGGGTTGCACTTCAATATACGTAGCTGGCTATGTACGCTCCCGTTCTCCAGTATTCTGGTTTTAGGGTGATACATGGTTTTAGTGGTGGCCCATGCAGGTCTTGTAAATCAAGATATGTGAGAGTTTACCAAATAGATGTCTCAATCAGTATTCGCCCTTGATCTCTGCTCGTATCTTCAAATCCCTGAGAATCTTGACCTGATCATATGCTTGTATCGTTGATCTGTCCTGGTCCTTCCTTATTGTTCCCTATGTCGTCTTCTTCAGCGGCATTGTTCCTGGACCTGTCGATCAGCAAGGCGGAGCACCTCCCGTGGACCAGCCGCAACCTGGAGATCAAGCCCAGCATTCAGGAGTAGCCTCCAGAGTCGTGCCTACCGGAGGAGAACCACCAATTCAGCCCGTCCAGCCTGCAGAGCCTGATGATGGCACTTTGGTGGGTCTCATCAGGTCCCTTTTAGCTTTCCAGGATCGTCACGGAGATGCCTTGCACCAGGCAGTGGCAAATTCTTTGACCAGAGGAGGTCATCAGGGTAATAGCGCGGCCAACAGCTTCAGGCGCTTGAACCCTCCCTTCTTCGACGGTAGTGAAGATGCGATCGCTGCAGATGTATGGCTTCAGGACACAGAGGTGATTCTAGAAGCAACCAGGACTCCAGAGAACGAGAAGGTGGTCGTAGTGCGCCTGCAGTTACTAGATTTTGTCCGCAGCTGGTGGGCAGCGCAGGCCGATGGATTAGTGGCCCCTATTTCATGGGCAGTATTCAGGAAGAGATTTCGGACCAAGTACTTTGATGTTGTAGCTCGGTACGATCTACAGACGAGGTTCACCAATCTGAAGCAGATGGGCAGGACGGTCGATGGATATACGGCCGAGTTCTTCAGGCTTAGTCGGTTTGCTCCCACCTTGGTGGCGACCGAGTTTGATAGAGCCCAGCGGTTCCAGCAGGGGCTCCACCTAGAGATTTTATTGGCGGTGGAGCAGTTTGAGCATCGGACTTTTGATGCAGTGTTGAGAGCAACCTGGAGGCATGAGTATACCACCCAGAGGATCGTGGATAGGATCGGAGGTTGGAAGCGATCTCACGGCCAGATGAATCAGTCATCAGCACCAGCCCCGGCAGCTAGGGCTTTGACCATTGGAGCTCCGAGGCGGACGGTCTCAGTGACGTCGGTTCAGCATTCCACCCCGACGTACCCTCAACAGCAGAAGCAGAAGCAGAAGTAGTCTTCCGCAGTGGGATGTTCACACTGCGGGAAGCCAGGGCATGTGGTATCATAATGTCGTAGAGCACAGGATTTGTGCTTGGTTTGTGGTGCCCCGGACCACAGGGTTGGGAACTGCCCGAACAGGGGGAGTTCATCGGCCTTCTCAAGTCCTTCAGTTAGAGGACCAGCACCAGTCCAGCAGCAGCTGCAGTACCCGTTCCCGAGGCCATTGCCGACGCAGGCCCAGGCATTCCAGCAGCAGAGACCGCAGCAGTATGTCCAAGCCCAAGCCCTGATCCAGAGCAGACAGAGGAATTTTTAGCAGAGGGGACCCGCACCCAGAGGGCATGGTCAAGTGCTGGCTTTGACCATGGGAGAGGAAGGAGTAGCACTAGGTGAGGTGGTGGCAGGTACTATTCTCGTCAACACCTTTCCAGCTTCAGTATTATTTGATTCTGGTGCCTCGCATTCATTTATGTCTGCACGATTCGCGATACGGGTAGGACTGGAGCCTGAGTCATTATCAGTAAGGCTCAATATACTTACTGGTAACGGACTTGTGGGAGTAGATAGAGTATTTTCCTCGTGTCGGATCGTAGTTAGCAGTAGAGAATTTCCCGCTAGATTAATAGAGTTCTCGATGGCCGATTATGATGTGGTCTTAGGGATGGATTGGTTGAGGGACCAGTATGCTAGGATAGACTGCCACATTGGCAGGGTTATTTTTAGCATTCCAGACGAGCCGGAGTTTTCCTTCTCCCGAGACAAAGTTGAACCTTCTCCTCCCGTGTTGCGGATGGCAGTAGCAGTAGTACAGTTACCTCGGATAGTCGAAGAGTTTTCAGATGTTTTCCCAGAAGAGCTTCCAGGGATGTCGCCAGAGCGAGAGATTGAGTTTACCATCGACTTGATTCCCGAGACAGCACCAGTGTCAGAGAGAGTCTACAGGATGGCGCCGTCAGAGCTAGAGATATTGTACAAGATGATTGAAGAACTCAGAACCAAGGATTCATTCGTGCTTCGCCTTGGGGAGCCCCGATGCTTCTTGTGAAAAAGAAGGACGGTACATCCAGATTATGTGTGGATTATCGTACCTTGAACTCAGTGACAATCAAGAACATATACCCTCTTCCGAGGATAGATGACTTATTTGATCAACTCAAGGGGGCAGCAGTATTCTCGAAGATTGACTTGCGGTCAGGATACCATCAGATCAGAGTCAGAGAGCAGGACATCCCGAAGACATCTTTTAGATCGAGATATGGGCATTGGGAGTTCCTTGTGATGCCATTTGGAGCAACCAATGTGCCGGCAGTATTCATGGACCTCATGAATCGTATCTTTATGCCTTATTTGGATCAGTTCGTGATTGTGTTCCTAGACGACATTCTGGTCTACAGTAAGAGTGAAGCGGAGCATGAGCAGCATCTCCGAGTTGTCCTTTAGATTCTCAGAGAGCATCAGTTGTATGCCAAGTTTAGTAAATGCGAGTTCTGGCTCGATCGCATTTCATACTTGGGCCATATAATCACCAGAGGAGGAGTAGAACTGGATCCCCAGAAGATCGTGGCCATTGAAACGTGGCCGATACCTAGCACAGTGGCCGAAATTCGCAGTTTTCTTGGATTGGCCGGCTACTACCGGTGATTTATTTCGGACTTTGCTCGGATATCAGCGCCATTGACCCAATTGACCCGCAAGGATGTGCAGTTTGCTTGGACACCAGAGTGCCAGAATTCTTTTGAGAAGTTGAAGCGAGGCTTGATGACGGCACCCATTCTCACGCTTCCAGATGGAACCGGAGGATTCTCAGTGTATTGTGATGCTTCGGGCAGAGGTTTAGGATGTGTTCTGATGCAGCATGGGAAGGTAATAGCTTATGCGTCACGACAACTTCGTGATCATGAGAGGAATTACCCAACCCATGACTTAGAGCTGGCAGCAGTGGTGTTTGCACTTAAGCTTTGGAGGCACTACTTGTATGGAGATAGGGTAGAGATTTTCACCGACCACAAGAGTCTGAAGGATGTGTTCACCCAGAAGGATCTCAACATGCGTCAGAGGAGGTGGCTGGAGCTACTTGTGGATTATGACATCAACTTGCAGTATCATCCTGGGAAGGCCAACATTGTTGCAGATGCATTGAGCAGGAGAGCTGGAGTTTATTTTCTCACAGCGCAGCCGGAGTTATTAGCCGATCTTCAGAAGATGGGAATAGAAGTTGTCCTTCCTACCAATGTGGCATTGATGGCCAGTATGCAGGTTCAGTCCAGCATAGTCGAGAGGATCCAGATGGCGCAGTCGGCAGATTCCATGCTTCAGCGGCTCAGAGCAGAGTGTGAGGCAGGACGAAGACCAGAGTTATGCATTCATGAAGACGGTACACTTCGGCATGGTAAGCGTCTTTGTGTACCCAGTGGAGATATCAGACAGGAGATCATGGTAGAGGCCCACAGTTCGCAGTATTTCATTCATCCCGGTGGCACGAAGATGTACCGTGATATCCGCCAACACTTTTGGTAGAATGGCATGAAGAGGGAGATAGCCTGGTTTGTCTCTCGTTGTTTAGTCTGCCAACAAGTTAAGGCTGAACATCAGAGACCAGCTGGACTACTTCAACCATTGCCAATTCCAGAGTGGAAATGGGAGCATATAACCATGAATTTTGTGACTGGATTGCCTAGATCCCCGGCTGGCAGAGACGCTATTTGGGTTGTCATAGACAGGCTCACGAAGGTGGCTCACTTTTTTCCGTTCAGAGTTGGTCAGTCGACGGCTCAGCTAGCGGAGATGTATTACCGGCAGGTTGTCAGATTGCACGGTGTACCAGTCAGTATCACCTCGGACAGAGATTTCAGATTTACGTTGCACTTTTGGCATAGCCTGCAAGAGAGTTTGGGGACTCGCCTCCAGTTCAGCTCAGCGTATCACCCACAGACAGATGGTCAGTCAGAGCGTACCATATAAACCTTGGAAGACATGTTGAGATCTTGTACACTCGACTTCGGTGGTTCATGGGAAGATCACCTGCACCTGGTAGAGTTCTCGTACAACAACAGTTTCCAAGCTAGTATCCAGATGGCACTGTTCGAGGTATTGTATGGTAGGAAGTGCTGATCCCCGCTAGCATGGGACGATGTCGGAGAGAGGCAGATGCTCGGTCCAGAAATGATTGCTCAGACCGTTGAGGTGGTCAGGAGAGTCAGAGATCATCTTCGAGTTGCCCAAGATCGCCAGCGTCATTGGGCCGATTCTCATCGGCGCCCTCTTGAGTTTTCTGTCGACGACCATGTATTCCTAAGGATTTTGCCTAACCGTGGCGTCATTCGTTTCGGCGTGCGGTAAAAGCTTAGTCCTAGGTATATAGGGCCATTTGACATTCTGGAGCGAGTAGGAGATGTATCCTATCGTATCGCTCTTCCACCATCGCTACTTGAGGTGCATGACGTATTCTATGTATCCCAACTGCGACGGTATATCCCGGACCCGAGCCACATCCTAGATCATTCGGAATTGGTTGTTGGTACCAACCTTTCGTATAAGGAGAGGCCCGTGTCTATATTGGACCAGAGAGAGAAGGTACTCAAGAACAAGACTATTAGTTTAGTCCGTGTTGCTTGGGGTCATCACTCTTTGGGTGAGTCGACGTGGAAGCGTGAGGATGATATCCGATCGTGATATCCCGACCTGTTTGACTCGTAAGGTATAATGTCTTCCTTATGCCTTATGCTTTCAATTCCTTGCTTGAATAAATGACTGCATGATAGACTGCTTGTTATAGATTACGATTAGTATAGCTTATTCCGATACCTCTAGCCTCTTTAATTAAATTCCGAGGACGAAATTATTTTAAGGTGGGTAGAGTTGTCACCCTCGAAATCCGTGTTACGTATTTTCGTATACGTGTACATATTTTGGGTCCGTATTTTATTAGTCGTGGTTAGCTAGCCATGATTTTATTTTTAGCATGTTGTATTGGCATGGTTATTTTGGCATGTCATTGGTTATGGCTTAGCTTGGTTCGATTTAGCTTGGTTTGGTTTGCTTTTGGGTTCATCATGAACCAAAAGAAAACCCCTACCTACTACCACCATCATCATTTAAAACCCAATCCCCCTTTCTCTCTCATCTTTACTCTTCATTTATTTCTTCATCTTCTTCCTCTTAACTTCTCCACCTACCAAGAGAAGCTTAGACAAGTACAACTTGCTTTATGGAGAAACTCCATTTTTGTTGTTCTATTGTCTTCCTCGCGAGATTCTAAGATACTTTAGAACTTGGCCTTTTTCATTTGGATGGATATTTTCTTGTAGATCTAAGTTTATATTATTTTCGGTTTTTTTAGGTTTTGATCTATTAAACTTCATTATTTTCATGTTTTGATTGTTCTATGTTGTAGAGAATTCGATTTTACCCAAAATAGACCTTTGAAAAGTTGGATTTCGACTTGTTTTGAGGAAGTTATGGCAATTTTGGTCATTTCTATGTTCTTCTGTCAGCATGTCGCAGTTGGCCGCATATGGTGTCGCAGTTGGCCGCATAAGGCATATGTCGCAGTTGGCTGCATATGATGTCGCGAATGAGCCGTATAAGCCGCATGTCGCAGTTGGCCGCATATGATGTCGCAGTTGAGCCGCATAAGGCACATGTCGCAGTTGGCCGCATAAGATGTAGCAGTTGAGCCACATGAGCGCATGTCGCAGTTGGCCGTATATGATGTCGCAGATGAGCCGCATAAGCCGCATGTCGCAGTTGACCGCATATGATGTCGCAGTTGAGCCGCATAAGGCACATGTCGCAGTTGGCCGCATAAGATGTCGCAGTTGAGCCGCATGAGTGCATGTCGCAGTTGGCCACATATGATGTCGCAGTTGAGCCGCATGAGCGCATGTCGCAGTTGGCCTCATATGATGTCGTAGTTGAGCCGCATAAGGCACATGTCGCAGTTGGCCGTATAAGATGTCGCAGTTGAGCCGCATGAGCGCATGTCGCAGTTGGCCGCATATGATGTCGCGCATGATCCGCATAGGCCGCATATCGCAGTTGGTCGCATATGGTGTCGTAGAATAGGCCGCATAATGCCTATTTTGGCTATTTCTAACTGTTATATGTCCTAATTGACCGAATTGTGGCTCGAATTTCTCCCAACTCCCAACGTGAAAGTTGTAGATCTTTTCCTTGGCATCAAGAATATGTCACTAGTTATTTTATGCAAGTTTCTTTCATTCATGATAATGTAAGAATAGAACACGATAGTGGCCCGCTGTGGCGCACTCTTGACAAGTAAACTGACATGATATATCTCGACATGCTGTTACGACAGCTAGCCTGACATGACAAGTATGAAAGATCTGGACACCATGGGCGATTGTATTTGTACAAATAAACTGGTACTATCTTGCATCATGTCTAGGATGGGGATCCCGAGTACCACGGTCAGGGGTACCTACTGAATTCAACTAAGGCTAATAACTAGAATAATCCAGTAGTCATGAAGAGATTTTCCAGCTACAGGCAATCCCGTTATCTGGGCGCACAAGTGGACTTATAGCCTACCGACGAGTAGGGCACATTTCCAGCACACAGTCACGTGTTGCATTCTTCATAAACGGACATTCGACCCGGATAACCTGGATGGTCTGCAGGGCTTGTGGCTGTTGGGATAATCTCATTGCATCTTGCTAGTAACTAGGCATGTGATAACCCTAGTTAGTTAAAAGTATCAAGCCGTACTCTTGATTGGCCGTGATTGATTGGATGGAGTTTATTCCCGCTTAGTTTTATCCTGATACTGTGCAAGATTGTGACATGACATGATTATTGATACTTGCCTTAACAATAACGATCGGAGGTCCAGTTCTGTTCAGGCGAAGGGTTACAACCCCAGTCCTTGTTTGGTTTAAGGGTTGTAACCTGGCTCCCGGAGCAGTTCTGTGTCCTCTCTTCGTTTATTGTCTTATTGCAACCCCATGCCATGTTCGTCATGTTTTACCTTACCTTAATACCATGACTATTTATACTGGCCTTAGCAATAAAGATCAGGGGTCCAGTTCTGTTCAGGCGAAGGGTTACAACCCTGGTCCTTGTTTGGTTTAAGGGTTGTAACCTGGCTCCCGGAGCAGTTCTGTGTCCTCTCTTCGTTTATTGTCTTTACTGTACCAATAGTATTTGAGACAGATTTCTATTCAGGTGAAGGGCTGCAACCCCGGTCCTTATTTGGTTTAAGGGTTGTGGTCTGGCTACTTGAATGGTTTCTTCGTACTCATTTTACTGTTGTTATCTCTATTATTATCAGTTCTTTATTTATTATTTATCCTTAATATTCTATTGTGATATGCTGGTTTTAGTTTCTAAGTGAAGCCTCCTTTGTGGCACTTGCTCTTTCTGGGGTCTGACCCAGCTGGTTTTGTGTGACCATATATCGGAGCAGCTCCAGAGGATCTACCTACCTTCTAGCCAGATGGTGACCACCATGCGTAATCCTGGCAACGAGTGGGTTTCTTTTGTCCTCCCACTTTATTGTAAAATTATTTTTTTGAGGCGTTTAGCCGACGAGCACGTGTTAGCTCGATTGCACCTTTACTTACTGTCTGCCTACGGGCTGTAACATGATTGGCAAATCCTAGGGTTGATCATGTATTGGCTAAAACTCCTGCTAGTCCTGACATTTTGTACGACTAGCTTCATGATCATCCAATATGTAATGTATGGGACGTCTTGCTATTATATATTTGGTGCTTTGATATCTTGTAACTATTATTGCTTGCTTGAGATTGAGACAATAGGCTTGTTCATGACTATAGGAGACTGTTGGCTTTTAGTTAAACCCTCATGTATCTAGACAGCCGTGACCGTATAGCGAGGTGGGTTGCACTTCAATATACGTAGCTGGCTATGTACGCCCCCGCTCTCCAGTATTCTGGTTCTGGGGTGTTACAACGTGTTGGTGGGCCCATCGGTTATCGATGGATGTACCCGTTTGAGCGGTATTTGAACCACCTAAAGAGGAAGGTGAAGAACAAGGCTCGGGTCGAGGGTTCTATTTGTGAAGCCTATATTCTCGAGGAGATTACAAACTTCTGCTCGACGTATTTCAAACCTCATGTTGCTACGAATAGAACGAGGGCTCCGAGAAACGACGACGGATCATATCAAGAATCTAATGATGGAATACTGAAAGTATTCAATGCGTCCGAAAAGCCTTCGGAAAAAATGAAAAAGAGATATTTGAATGACGAAGAGCTAAGGGCTGCTCAGTTGTATATATTACTCAATTGCGATGAGGATGAAGTGGAGAAGCTAGAGGGATAAGTAATTAATGATGAGTTTACGTCATCTCAATGTAATAGTATAAGCTAATATTATTGTACTAATCGGCGGTTGCTTCGTTGTTTTTTAGCACATATAATGATGAGTTGAGGTCGGTTAGACCCTACCTAACAGACAAAGCATTAGAACAAGAAATGAGACGTCATTTTCCTTCTTGGTTGAGTGAATATGTAAGCAACTTGGTAATTACTGGCCTCTTCTAATACAACTGCGCAATAAAAAACTTACTATCTCTTTTTTGGTATTCAAGTCGATCGTCTAATTTCACCAGAGATTGAAGTAATTAGAACTCTTGCCAAGGGACCAATTACTTCTGTTAAAATATGGCCAAGTTACTGTGTCAATGGCTTTAGGTTCAAGTCGACAAATGCTCCGATCAGAAACAGCTTCCTGGATCTTGATTCCACGAAAAACAGTTGTTTGTGTATCAAATCTTCGAACTACAAAGACGTCGATCCAGGAAATATTTTTTTTGGCATCTTGCGAGAGATTGTGGAGTTGACATATAATTATGGCAGAGAACCAGCAAAGATCGTGTTGTTCAAGTGTGAATGGTTCGATCCGATTGAAAATCAAGGTTGAAAAATTGACAAGCATGGTCTTGTGGATATAAACTACAAGCATAGATATCAAGGCTACGAACCATTTGTCCTATCAACTCAGGCTCAGCTCGTGTATTTCACAGCTTATTCGAGACGGGAAGCAACAAAGTCTGAATGGTGGACAGTATGCAAGACTAAAGCTAAAGATACTTTTGATGTTGACGAAAAAGCTTATCAGGAGGATGAGCTACCTCTTATAACCAATATTGTTGATGTGGACTCCACAGAAGTTACGCATTACACGACTAATGTAGAAGATGTAGAATTATTCGAAGAGGAAGGCGAAGCCGACGAAGGCGAAGATGAAACTGAAGATGAGAAGGAGGAGGAAGAGGAAGATGAGGTCGAGGAAGACGAACAAGATGAATATTCTGAAGATGATTGAGAGAGATGTACTTTCATTTTCTTATTATGTAGAGTTGATTATTATCTAGTTTTGGTTACTATCTGAACTTAGATGTTTCTTTTAGAATGTATTAGGTGGACTTAGATGTTTCTTGTAGAATGTACTATCTGAACTTAGATTTTTCTTGTAGAATATACTATCTGGACTTAGATGTTTCTTGTAAAATGTATCATCATATGTTGTCTTGGTTTTTATCTTGTCTTTGTTGTACTTTCATATTTCTAGTTTCTATTATTTGTTGTATCTCATCATATGTTGTTATCAGGTATGACAGGTCATCGCGGATCGTTCTGCATGTCCCGACATGGGGCACGGGGTACTGGTACTGGCTAAGGACAAGGTACTCCTTCGGTACCTCCTACTGGTACCAGCTCTGGATCCTCGTCGCCCAGTACTCCTGTGTATCGGACAGTACCTCCGCCTGCCCCGACGCTACGTGGCATATCTCCTGGGACGAGTAGTTCCAGGCCTGAGACTGCTCCATCGTCTAGCGTTCCTCCTGCTGATACGACGATGGAGACAGATGAGCAGATGGAGGAGGCTGAGCCGACGACCGACCAGTATCAGGCAGATGATGCATGCGCACCTCTGGAGGAGACGAGGACGGAGATCTGGGCCGACGGTACAAAATAAGTATTTTGGTTCATCATTTTTTTTCCTGTGTTTATCATAAATTAACTTTGCTCATGAATATAATATGTCTGTATAGATATCGTCTCCCATCGGTACAGAGACGCCTATGCCACTTCTTGAGGACTAATTATGGTGGTCCTTGGATAAACTACTCTAATGCCCCGGAAGAGAGGAAGGCCTACTGGTTTGCGCGCTTCAAGGTTAAAATATATTTGCTTTTAACATGAATCATATAATTTTTGCATATTATATATAACTGATAAATATTTGGTTTGCACTCTTCTAGGATATGTTTTTCTATCCATCGCACCGGGCCGAGATGATCGAGGGGATGTTTCCTGCCGTAGCTGCTAAGCTGATCCGCGATGCTATTAATGATCAGAAGACTCGTGATCATGCCGGAAAGCCGATCCAACGTTGGATCACCCCTGAGCAGTGGACTGCGATGAAGGCTCGATTCGACGAGTCAAGGTACAAGGAAAAGTCTGAGAAAGCCAAGGCGGCTAGGAAGCAGGGGGCAAAGTGGTGCGGTGGGTCGATTCCGATGACGGAACATTTCCGTCGTTTGATATGTCTTTTTATTTCAAAAATATTATTTTAATACAAGTCCGATAAATTAGTAAAATGTGATATATTTAATTACATGTAAGGAGGGGTGATGACGCCAATATGGTGACTGTCTTCCTGGCCACACATCGAAAGGGCGGGAAGCTTATTGATGAGAGGGCGGAGCAGGCCTATGTAAGTATTATAATTCTATTTATTAATTTTAATAATTCGTGTTAGTTTTGATATAACTTAGTAAATATGCATGCAAATAGATATTCATGTAGTTAGTAATAATAAGTACATTAGACATTAGAAGTTATAGAGTATCCATGCTTTCTAGGCCGAGTTTCAACGGCTTAAGGAGCGGACGGCTGCTAGTGCACAGGCTGCGGGAGAGGCCGGTACTTCCTCGCAGCCCGCTCCAGCTCCGTCGGAGGACGAGCTGTGGGTGACCGCCGCTGGTGGTCTTCACAGGGGTACGTACTACAGTACGGAATCCTATGGTGCCCTAGTTGCAACACAGTCCTCTAGGGCCTCCCATGCTAGTGTGCATGGCCCACAGACCTCCCAGAAGTCTGCCCGAGTCCAACAAATGGTGGAGTCTGTCCATGACGAGCTGCTACGACGGATCCAGGAGCAGCACCAGACGGACGATGCTGCGCTCATAGCACGATTGGATACACTCGACCGCAGCATTATGGAGCTCAGGGATGTGACTGAGAGGACAGAACGGGGCATCACTGATCTTAGAGCATCGACAGAGAGCAGTATAACGGATCTGTTGGCATCACAGCTGTCCATGGGCGAGAGGCTCACGTTGATACAGGATTCGATGGCTGATAGCAGTACGAGGCTGTTATCTACCATGGATTCCTACCACTAGCGACTAACAGCATTGGAGCGTTATTGTCCTCTGGGTGCGCCTTCATCGTCGTCGACTCCGCCGGCTCCACTGCCTTCTTCATCGACACCGACTCCACCGACGTCACTACCTTCTTCATCGGTGACGATTTCACGGGAGGAGTACGAGTTGTTTCTATCCATGAGGCACGGCGGTGCCCCTCGTCTTCCAGATCCCCAGTAGTCCTAGTTAGGACTGTTTGTTTGTGTTTGTTTGTTCCTATCCATTTGAATTTATTTGTGTTTGTTTGTGTTGATTCTTAGTTTGTGTGTAGACTTTTAGTATTGGTGGTCAGGATGTTTGGATATTTGTTGGTTGGTTTATAGACTTGAATATTTGTTGGTTGGTTTAAAGACTTGGATATTTGTTGGATGGTTATTTGTTGTAGACTTGGGACGGCATATTATTATGTATTGATTTACAGACTTGGATATTTGTTTAGTTGGTTAGTTGGTTTATGGACTTGGATATTTGTTTGTTTGTGTTAATTTACATTGTGTTATATTGTTGTGATTTACCGGTGTTGAGTGTTCCACCGAAGGGGTCGGCGAACCCAGGGAGGGCATCTTATTATGTATTTATTGTATTTATTAAACTGCAGAAGAAAAATATGATTCTGAAATGACTTTTTGTATTTTTTTTTATTTTTTCTGGAATATTTAGCGACGTTTACCGACGCTTACCGACGTTTACCGACGCTGAGTTACGTCTGTAAACGTCGGTGATTGCCGAATCAGCGTCGGTAAACGTCGATAACTTTTGCAGGAAATACTGTCGTTTAGAGAATCGCTAAACGTCGATAAATATTCTAAATGCGTCGCACAATTGACCGACTTTGGCCGACGTCGCTAAACGTCGCTCTGTTATCGACGTCACGCCGGTAAACGTCGGTGAATTACCGACGTATACATGAGTCGGTAAACGTCGGAACTAGCGACGATTAGCGACGTTTTAGCAATCAACGACTAGGATTTCCGCGACCATAAGAAAACATCGCTAAATACGTCAGAAAACGTACTTAGCGACGTTTTCTATCATTTTTGCGATATTTTTTGGCGTCGCTAAACTGTGATATTATGGTAGTGAAAGTGCACTGAGCAATCCTCAAACGGAATCAATACCAAATGCAAGCAGTTTAATTCTATCAATCATATACATCCACGATGTACATGTCAATTATTACAGGTGCAGGTGCAGGTACAAGTACATGTACATGAGCAGGCATGTGATCAAGTACATGAGTCCCTATGGACTATACACTAACAATCGAGTACATCATGATCATATACATGTATTTAGTCAATTATTCAAGTTGGGTTTTGCAATCCCAATCGGGTTCGGATAGGTCCGATTTGGTCCAATTTTGGGTCCATAATTTAGAAGAAAAAATTAGTACTCGGTCATCTTTGGGTTAGTCATGTCGTGTCTCAGTCATCAAGTTCAAATTGTGTTCGGATCTCAATCGGGTTCGGGTTAAGTCCAGTCTGGTCTGATTCAGGTCCATAATTTAGAAAAAAAAAAACTACAATTAATGTGTTCAATGGGTGTTGAACTTGGGTCTCCTAATTAATATTCAGTCTTAACCAACAACACTATAACATTATATGTGTTTTTAATTTTTTAATAAATTTAACCTAAACTAAACTAAGAATGTCAAACTTTTACATTATATATATATTGGAATATTATATGTTACACCAAACATAGTTATATAAAGTTTTCATGAATTTTATTTCAAGTAATTTGATTCTAGAAGTATGATATTTCCGACTATACAATATTTCGCATATCAAACATAGGTTTATGATAGGGTTAATTACACTGATTTCATGAGTATTACACAGATTATCCGTATCCCATAAATAATTACACTAACTATCCCTCCTTTATAAATTATGTTAACCATAGGAATGACTAGTGTTATTAGTTTTTATAGAAAATAAAAACTACAGAGAGAGTCCGCGTAGTTAGTTTCAAAGCAAGATAGTTTGTATAATAAGTGTAGAATATAGGAATAGTTAATACAATTAACGTTTGTCATATTATATGTTACCAAAAATAGGTATATAATATGATAATATCATACATGATCTGGCATATTTGTTCTGTTGTTTCATGAATGAAGAAAAAAAAAGTTTAGACAAAATAATAATAATAATAATAATAATGATAATAATAATAATAATAATAATAATAATGCCTCTTAACGTACAAAATAAAAAATTGGTGAAAATAATAATAATTGTCAAACTTAGACTGAATCAAATAATAATATACAAACATAGCTCCCGCGTCTGCTGCTACATCTTTCTTTCCAATGTTTGAAACTGTACTTTACTCTTAAATAAGGAAAGAAAAAAAAACAAAAAACAAAAGAAAGGTGCTGAGGAACGGGTTAACAAAGACTGGGTTTATTTATCAGCATATTGTTTAGTCGTTGTCACGCGAATATACATACGTTAATTGGCATGCACGGGCCGAACGGACCCCTACTGCACGTCTCTCTACCCAAAATTCTAGATCTTGGCATGCAGCAACATATGTGGTGTGTGACAAAAACACACACACACACACAAAATATTAACAAATGGACTAATTTTGTGATATTTTGTATAATTCCCACTTTTAATTATTTTTTTACATTTGTTACAATTTTCTTAATTCTCACTATTTCCTCCTTATTTTTTTTAACAACGCCATTATTTCGTCTGTCTGGTCAATCAATACCACTTCACGTGATCTCGATGTGTCATAAAAAAATACAATTGTACCATCCACTTAACTCGATCGATATAGAGGAGGGTCGACACAATCCATCTCTATCAGATATGAAGCACGCACATCTGCACAAGCTGAGACAAACTCAATCATGATGTTATCAGATCCAGTAGATTGAGGCAAGTAGAAGATACAACTGTATTTTTTACACATCATATGAGGCCACGTGAAGTGATTTTGGTTGATCAGACGGACGAAATGATAAAAACGTTAATTATGGAGAACTAAAAAAATTATACTAAATGCAAAAATAAATTAATAAAAAAGTGGGGGCCTATACAAAATATCTCATTAATTTTTGTACAAGACCCAAAAAAAATATGGGCTAACTAGAGTTTAGACCCTAAATTTTTATGCTGCTTAGGGTTTACGTCATGATTTGTTCAATTGAAAAGTTTGCTTCCTGAATTTTTGCTATTTATTTTATTTTTCTATTATATCTTCCCTACTTTATACATGAATGTTCAAGCATGGGATGGAGAGTATAATGAGCAAAATAAAACAAACAATAAAAATCCAAAATCTAAACTTTTTAATTTGAACAAGTTATGACTTAAACTCCAAAGGTCTCGTTTGGTTCGCGGAATCATGAGATTGGAAAAAAGAAAGTGATTACTTTCCTATATTTTGGTGTAAAAGGAATTGAGAAGGAAAGTAAAGTAATTTCCAACGGAAGAAAAATTATGGAAAAAAATAATTCCATCCATCCAAGCAAGAAATGACTTTCTCATCTTGAAGTATTCACTTTTCTTTTCAAATTTTATGGCATTTCCAAACATCAATTTTTTTAATAAAAATTATAATTTAAAAAAAAAAAAAAAGTGAAGGAATTGATTTCCTTTCCCTTCCATTCAGACGAGGCCTAAGATGATATAAAATGCAGGGTCTCATGTCTAAACTCTACTTAGCCCAAAAAGTATTAACAAATGGATTAATTTTTATACATGATCCACGTCTCTCTCTCTCTCTCTCTCTCTCTCTCTCCCGTTTGTAAAGGGAATTAACACTATTCTTTACTCGTCTTGATTTTGACTGGTAACCCACTATAGTCATAACCAACCCCCCCCTTCCCCCCCTCCTCTCTTCTCTCCCTATATATACGTACATTTGGAAGCCAACAAGTAGCCAAACCAAAGCATTAGGTTTTCCGTTTCATTCATTTCTGTGGATATTATACATATTCTCGGTTCTTCTTTCCGGTGTCGTGATATATATGGGTCGTCCTTTCGAAGAGCGCTTGTCCGAGTTCGTCGCAGCCCCGAGCCTCGTCGACAAGGATCCAGATATCGGTGAGTGAATTATTCGATCTGCTTGCATGCATCATCTTGTTATAATATCCATGCATATATGCATGCATGCATGCATTTTATCAGTGTAATTATGCATTCAAAGTTGATTTAAGTTCGCATAATTCTTAGAGTGCTAGAGAATTTGAATGAGAGACTTTTCTAGACTTGTAGAGTTCTATTCATTGGTCTCATTCAAAAAATGTAGTTCAACTAATAGTCAGTAGAATGCAAATAAAAGTATTAGTCAATTGTCAACATTTCATATATTTTTGCTTTTTCATAGTGCGGCTTGGAAATGGCTCAAAAGTGAGTCCAAGCCATATGTATATCATCCACCATTTATTTTATTAAAATATTAGAGATAATTTTTTTTAATTTTTTCTACTCTTTTACGCACAAATATATATATATATATATATATATATATATATATATATATATATATATATATATATATATATATATATATATATATATTAAAAATAAAAGTTGAAAATATTTTAAAACTAAATTTAAAATTTAATTTAAAATAATTTTTTTTAAAATTTAAATTGTTTAACAAATCTAAATTAAATATATTTAAATATTTGAACTATTTTTAAATATATTAAAAAAAAATTATTTTACGTGCAAGTGCAATGTACTTGAATTTACTAGTATTAGATAAGAAATTGTATATAAGGATAAATTATTATGTCTTCCCACCAGCTACAGCTACCTAGTCATGTAGGTGAGTTGGACACTCGTAAAAGTCTGATGTCCCGAACACTCGGTTTAATTATGGCATAGGTTTAGAAAATTTAGACCGCCTGAGAAATATGCATGCAGAAAATAAACTTGATAATTGTCAATATCAAGGATTTTGGACAGAAGCTGTCATTGAAGAAAATACAAGTTTAGCATTGCATATTTTAAGTTGTTTCTTTTGGGTATTAACGCAGTATAAGTGGATTAGGTCGATTTAACAACTTAATATTTGACAAAATATGGTTTCAACATGCAACTAGTACGCATAACTACTAATTAATTCAAGAAGCAGGTAGCAAGTTGGTGAACCATGCAACCTCGATTATGTTAAGCTATTGGTTCTTCCAGGTTAACCTATTTTAGAAAATTATAAGGTATTGGTTCTTCTTAGGTTATTGTCTATTGTATGCTTGTACACAAGATGTTGTTTAGAGAATGATCTATCATATGTTTGTTAAACTTATTGTAAGTTTTTTTTTTGGTTGGTATTATTCTTCAAGTTGAGCCCTCAATATATAGGAATTACATAAACTATAAAAATTAAGAAAGAAATATTATCCTACAATCACTCCTAACAAATCTAACTAAATCAAATCTTTATTTATTTTGCACAACTATATATATATATATATATATATATATATATATATATATATATATATATATATATATATATATATATATATATATATATATATTTTATATATATAAAAGGGTAATTAGTTTCCGGAATCGCTCTCACTGGGATTCGAACTCCTGACCACTCGGGCCGCATGCCTCATCACTACCACTAGGCTATGGGTCATTGACTATATATATATATATATATATATATATATATATATATATATATATATATATATATATATATATATATATACTAGTCTATATGTACGTGCTTTGCACGTATTTTAATTCGAATATCATAAGGTCAGTTGTTGTTCTTTCCTCTTTTTCATGTGATTATTCATGTGTGCTTTCTTTTTACAATGCCAAGAATAATAATCTTTGAAAAATGGTAAGAATAGAAAATTTTATTATCATTGGAACATGAAAAGTTGTATTGGAAAATGAAACTTGCATGTAAACTTTATTGCTTTGATTCTTAAACATAAATGATATGCAAGTTGCATAATAACATCATGTGTATAAAAGACTCAAGAGTATTTTAGGAATTCAAAAGTTTCACCACAAAGTTTTCTTATTATATATACTAGTCTACATGTACGTGCTTTGCACGTATTTTAATTAGAATATCATAAGATCAGTTGTCTTCTTTTCGTCTTTTTCAGATGATTATTCATGTGTGTGTTTTCTTTTTACAATGCCAAGATATTCAAATTACAAATTTTGTTCTATTTTTTAATTTTCTATTGAGAATAATAATCTTTGAAAAATGGTAATGATATAAATTTTTTACCATTGAAACATGAAAAGTTGTATGTAAAAAGAAAACTTTCATGCAAACTTTATTGTTTTGACTCTTAAACATAAATGACATGCAAATTAACATAATAACATCTTGTTTATAAAATACTTAAGGGTATTTTAGAAATTCAAAAGTTTCACCACCAAGTTTTCTTATTATATATACTAGCATATGTGCACGTGCCTTGCACGTATTTTAATATTCTTTTAGTTAATTTAGGAAAACTCTTTAGAAAGATCAAGGGGTAGTCTTCATAATTATTAAGTTGTCCTTATTAAAATTAATGAACCATTTTTAATTAGTATAAACATGTAAAGGTATTTTTGGAATTCAAAAGTTTCACCATCAAGTTTTCCTATTATATATATATATATATATATATATATATATATATATATATATATATATATATATATATATATATATATAGCAGAAAATAATTATGGACGTTGCTATTTTGTCCGCGGTATGTGACCACAGACCGCGTGTCACCGTCCTATTGGCAAGATTCCGATGGCGGGCCCGAGCACATAGGGGTGGGGCAATGTGATTCGACCACGCGGACTGTGGTCACATACAGCACACAAAATATTATTTTTCCAATAATTATTGATCTAGTTTGCACAACTATATGTAGGAGAAAATAATTATTAAAATATGGTTAAAAAAATGACGAAGCTTAACACTCACTTTCCCTCGTTAATCAATTAATGAAGTTATACTAATGGTTTTGTAGGATGCACTGCATTGGAAGAACTGGTGAACTTTGTCAAGTCATTTGGGCCTAGCCCCAACGAAGATGAACTGGTGGAGTTGATCAGCAAGGTTAACCTCGGCAATGGGAACGTGGACTTTGGGGAGCTTCTTAATCAAGTGATCAGAAAACTGAAGGTTTTAAAACCAACATATCTTTGCTTTTTATATTTTTTTGTGTTTGACATTTTTCTTCGTCACTAATTGTCGATAACTGAACAATCGAAACTCCCATCAGTTGCAGGAGAATGACACGGAGGAGAATGATACAGAGGCAGAACTAAAAGAAGTCTTCAAGGTCTTCGACAAAGACCAGAACGGGTTTATAACAGCTACGGAGGTGAGTTTAATTAGTCGACCCCCTAATTTCTTCTTTCGCATGCTTGTCTTGATATCGAGGTCATTTTTGACATTCTAAGGATTCTGTACAAATACTAAAAAATTCTTTAAAAAAAAGGTCTAAATCTAAAAATGAAGATTTCACATTAGTAATACATACTGAAGTTAAAAAAATGGGACCTTCCCATTTTTTGAGTCTCGTGCGATAAAAAAAAGTTGCACATATTCAGAAACGGCCATTTTGATATATTTACTGAAAGAATTTGTATTTCTTTTATTTTGATTTTAGTTGAGGAATGTGATGATCAGTCTCGGAGAGAAACTAACGGACGAAGAGGCAGATCAGATGATTAGAGAGGCTGACTATGATGGCGACGGACTAGTGAACTATGAAGACTTTGCACGTATGATGGCGACGATATGATCGATGACCGATCGAAGAAGAGATTTTTCAAAATTTCATATATTTTCAATTTTACTTTTTTTTTTTTGAATAATTCAAATAAGACTACTATGTCTGGATATAATGTAGTCATTTGGAAATACTGGTTTGTTTCATATTTCTATATATGCTGACGATCCAACCAAGAGAAGCCATCTTGCTATGGAAAAATATAACAAGCTGATTTTCATTTTTTTTTTTTTTTTTTTGCTTGTAATTATATATATTTTACAAATGCAATTGCATGTTTCATTCAATTTTGTCTGGCAATTCATTTGTTTTTTTTGAAATCACACACACACACACACACACAATTGGGAGATTCGAACCTTGCCGGCACCTCCGGATGTCCGCTCTAATACCACTAGGCTAGAGAGTTCGGACCGACAATTCATTTGTTGAAAATTAATAATAATAATTCTGTATTTATTATTTTATATGTGTCATTTTAATGATGTCATTTTTATATGTTTTGTATTTTCTGTAAATATTAGGAAAGAGTCCTAATAAAAATTTGATGTCGTTTTATTCATAATGTAGCCTCCACTTTAGACATTGTATTAGAGCCCTAGCTTCTTCTCCTCTTTTTAGTCTTAAGTGGATTCCTCTTTGGTAATGTTCACAACATTTTTCTTTGGCTACTTCACACACCGAAGTTTATTTATATTTTTCTTTCAGGATTTATTGACTATCTTCAGATTATTTGATGAGATGGTTTCTTAAGAAAAATTTTCGGTATGCAAAGCCATGTCTCTTTTTGAAATTCTTCAATACGTGAAGCCATGCATATTTTGGATTTTTTTTTTTTTTGTGATTTTTCATTTTTCTGAATCCCAGTGTTTGTGATATTTTTCTAAGATTTCTCGTCCTACAGGTCTCCGACTTAGTTGGATATTTCTTCCAAAATTTTTCGTTTCAGAGGTCTACTCTAGTTGTTCTTTCTTAAAAAAAATTACGGAGCCCTTCTTACTTTAGATAATTTTATTAAAAGATTCTTTTAATTGCGAGGCCCCGATTATATAAATCATTAAGATTGCTTCGATTTCAGAACCTAACATTTAATGAAATTAAATGGTTTCTTCAGTTTTTTCCCATAATTTTTTTTTTATCGAAGTTCCGACCTTTTTTTCTGATGATCTCATTTTCTTGTTTTCAAACTAAAAACTAGACTTTTTTTTTACGAAGTTCCAGCTGGTAGTAACATGTTGAGTAAATTATTTATCTTTTTTTTTTTCTCTGGACTTGCTTTTTATTTCTAGTTAAGATTAATGATATTATTTTACCTATTTTATATTTTCTATAAATATTGGTTAAGAGCTCTAAAAAAATTTATTGTCATTGTACACAATGTAGCATTCATTTTCATCATCATCATCATTAATATTAATAGCATATGTGCACGTGTCTTGCACGTATTTTAACATTTTTTAATTAGTTTAGGAAGACTCTTTAGGAAGACAAGGGTAGTCTTCCTAATTACTAAGTTGTTCTTATTAAAATTAATGAACTATTTTTAATTAGTATAAGTATGTAAGGGTATTTTCGGAATTCAAAAGTTTCACCATCTAAGTTTTCCTATTATATAGTAGAATAGATAATTTCAACTCTTTTATTCCTCTACGATATGGTGTTGTCACTAACTGTGTCTTACATGTGGAAGAAGATGAATATAAGAGGATATTTTTGCATGAATATACACACACTTCCACATGAAAGACACCAAGTAAAGGCATGAACCAAGAACAATTAATAACATCCCACAAGTCTGAAAATCAGACTTGCATGGACCACCACTAAAATCTTGTCACGCCCCAGTACCGAAATACGGAGACGGATTAGGCCACCTACTCCATATGAGATATAAAAACGTCATACGACGATCGTGGCTATCAAGAGACTAGGGGATGCATGCTACAATCAAGTCTCCTATGGTCTTACAGAGCATCTATGTCTCAATCAAGCAACCAAGAAGCAGTAATAATGATCATATAAGATAAAGCAGTAAGGCGTCCCCGACGCTTCATTAAAATGATTCATGAGTCTAGCTACACAAAATGTTGAGCTAGTGCCGAGAGTCAATAGAACATAACCGTAGTCAGCTGCAGTATGATTTAATTACAATTATGTAAAAGGAAACCAATGTCCAGAATAATCGGCTAAACAGGTGCCGGCGGCTAAACGTCAAGTGTCACGACCCGCACCCACTTCGGGATACGAGTGCATGTCCAAGCCCAGCCTACGCCGCGGTATCGACGGTAGTACGCTGTCTAGCCCGCAATAAATAAAGTGCTCATAAATACTAGCTGCTCATTCACAACAACTAAATCAATTTTACAAAATATAGAAGTTTTACATTTGAAAAAAATGTAAGCTTTAACAATTATAGAAAACTACTACACATCTAACAAGTCTTCTATGGT
Source organism: Iris pallida (assembly GCA_029216955.1). Classification (NCBI taxonomy): domain Eukaryota; kingdom Viridiplantae; phylum Streptophyta; class Magnoliopsida; order Asparagales; family Iridaceae; genus Iris; species Iris pallida. The sequence continues at coordinate 4,586,480 of JANAVB010031813.1, forward strand.
TTGGCCTTCGAGTCTCTATCTCCTCCTCGTATGGTCAATAGCGCACGAGTAGACATGTCATCCTCACCTATAACAACGATCTAGTCAGGAAAGGAGCAGAGTACAACCATATTGCAGTTAATGTTGTTAGTCCAAAATAAGTTAGAACAACGAGAAACAATACAAAGAGTATATAAAGAACTAACCAAAGATGAACTAGCAGGAACTGAACTAGCAAGATATGAACTAGCAGAATGTAACTAGCAAGGTATGAACTAGCACTAGCAAGATATGAACTAGATAAAGGAAAAAATAGGAACAACTATATGTGTGTGAAATACCTTTCAATACGTGAACGACTGGACTAATACGGCACATCATACGATGGCTATCCACAATAATAGGGTACGACTAACTCATACGTGGGTGTATGACTTAGCTATCCATAATCAAAATATTTGGGTTTGTTCACGTACTTACCGAGTATTTTTCCTCCCGACTCTCTAACTGTCACGCCCCAGAACCAGAATACTGGAGAGCGGGGGAATGACTCAGCCAGCTACGTATTACGGGTAGATGAATACCGTATAATACGATCAATGCTGTCTACAAGACGAGGGGGTGCATACTACATGAAAGTCTCCCTATGGTCTCTTTACTTCTATTGTCTCAATCATTCAAACAAGAAACAGAAATAGAGAACATGTGAGATAAAGCAGTAAGGCGTCCCAAACGCTCAGTCAAAATGTTCTTGATATCTGGCTTTACAAAATACAGCCAGATGATGTAGTAAGTATACACAATTATTAACAGCTGCAGTCTGACTTAGTTACAATTATGCAAAAGTAGGTACAAGACAATCCGACTAACATGTCGGTGCCAAACGGCAAAGTATAAAGTAGATAACAAAACGAGCGGGAAAGTAAGAAACCCACTTGAGTCCTCCTGCGATCATCCCTCTAGTATTGACCATCTTGGAGGTAGAAGTAAGCTGGATCCTCGGGGACCGGCTCTAAATCTGGCCATGCAAAACCAGAGAGGTTAGACCTCTAATAGCAAGTACCACAAGGAAGCACGACATGAGAACTAAAACCAGTAATAAGAAATATAATAATAGATCTCTGCTTTCCACTAGGATTCACATCACATCACGATACTTCGAACCAACCTCCCAACCAAACAAGGACAGAAGTTGGCCCGTCATGTCCTGACATTCTGATCATCCCAGTTAGGTAACAGAGTAGGTACAGAGCACAAACAAATCATCTTGAACGGCCAATCAAATCCTACGGCTTGCTATTTTGAGTCCCAAGTTATCCTGGAATTTATGCAATAGGGATTCCTCAGTTCTTACTATGTGCGAGCAAGGCTAGTCTATCCAGTTAATCATGTGCGCCATGCATGATTTAGACGAGTCCTAGCAGGACGCCCGTCATCAATATACAATATACAATAATAATATAAGCAGATACTGTTCCCTGCCCGTGTGGCAGGTTTACAGTATCTGTGGGAACCAGCCGGCCCGTCGGGTACTACTTGTCCCAAGGGGGCTGCCATGTAAGAACTCGGGAATCCATTCTCTCCATGCAATCATTATTTTATTTAACTTAATAGTCTCTACGTTGAGTGAAGTACCATGCCGTGGATCATGGTCATTCAGAATGAGTACTTTCGTACGAGGTACGATATGCACAACTCTACAATGATACCAGTGCGGTCAGGTTGTAGGTCTTACATAGCATAATGCAACAAATTAAAGCTAACCACGGAGTAATCATGCCTTGACCATAAAGTGCACATGCTTCTTTGGTAAGATAAATAAATAATAAATGAATTGAAGCCTGTACGTGCCTGTATGCCAACATTCGAGATTAGCCAGTCGATTTCCATAGTTCATAATTAATATGAATGTGTCTCATTCATTTAATTCAAAAAGACGACTGGCCAGTCTCTTAGTTCCAATTAGAAACGCATGATCAATTATTAGTCAAGGTCACAATCATTATCATTGGTGACAAGGCATGAAAGTCAACTAGTATTCAGTGGGGTCGAGTCTACAACTCTCAGGGTTTAATTCCAGTCAATCGGGGTATCTATAACTCAATTCACGACACATGGTACATCCCACGTAACAATCTATATTTAACAGAAATATTAACATATCATGATTATATCAAGTTTTATGTCAAAAGGCGCAAGGATATAAAATGGACGTTAAATATCTAATAAAATATCAATATACAGGGCTATAGAAGATCCAGGGTAAGTAGGGTCAGCGTACGCTCAAGTCAGGCTACGCTTAAGTCAAGCTACGCTCAAGTCAGCCTACGCTCAAGTCAGCCTACGCTCAAGTCTAGTTACGCTCAAGTCATACGCTTCCAAAAGGCAGCGTATGAACTCCATACAACTCTTTACTATCCAAGCTAGCGTATGCAAGTCATACGCTTCTAAAAGGCAGCGTATGAACTCCATACGACTCCTTACTATCCAAGCTAGCGTACGCAAGTCATACGCTTCCAAAAGGCAGCGTATGAACTCCATACGACTCCTTACTATCCAAGCTAGCGTACGCAAGTCATACGCTTCCAAAAGGCAGCGTATGAACTCCATACGACTCCTTACTATCCAAGTGAGCGTATGCAAGACATACGCTCCCGAAAGGCAGCGTATGGACTCCACACGACTCCTTGTCACCCAAGTGAGCGTATGCAAGACATACGCTCCCAAAAGGCAGCGTATGGACTCCACACGACTCCTTGTCACCCAAGTGAGCGTATGCAAGACATACGCTCCCAAAAGGCAGCGTATGGACTCCACACGACTCCTTGTCACCCAAGTGAGCGTATGCAAGACATACGCTCCCAAAAGGCAGCGTATGGATCTGACTGCGCTGCGCTAAAGAGCGAACGCAGCTCAGTGGCGCAAGCTAAAAAGCTAGCGCACACTGCTCACTGTCTTCTCCAAAACAGCAAGAACTCCATGGTTCGAACCCAAAGTTTCAAAATCCATAACTCGGTCAAAATAAGTCCAAATCCAACTTTGCCAAGGTCAAACTTGGGTAGAATAAAATTCCCTACAGCATGGAACCATCAAAAATTGCAAACAAAGAAGTTTGATAGATCAAAACCACCAAAATCCAAAAATAACTAATTTCTAGATCTACAAAAATTAAGACTTCGAAATAAAAAAATGCCAAGTTCTAAACTCTCTTAGGATCATGAGAGGAAGATAAATGAACTATAAAAACATGGGTTCTCATGTGAAGTAAGTTGTACTTGCCTACGGTTTGGTAGGTGGAGAGAGTGATGAGGAAGAAGAAGAAGTAATGGTGAAGGAGAGTTTATGAAGAGAGAGAAAGGGGATGGGGGCTTTAAATGGAAGGGGTGGTGGTAGGTGGGGGTGTTGGGTTCATGTTGAGCCAACTAAACTAAACCAAACCAAGCCGAACCCAAAGTAAGACTAAAGCAGAGAATAAAAGCAGGAAATAAAATGCAGGAATAAAATTACAAAAATATTAATTAACATAAATTAAAGGAATTTAAATACAGGATAATATATGATAAATATTAAATAAATACATTCGAGTAGTACATGTATAAAATACGCATTCTGGGAACAGGAAGTGACATCTCTACCCTCCTTAGAAAAATTCTGTCCTCGGAATTTCAAATCCAAGCAGGATAGAAACATCGGGACTAAACTAATCTAAGTACAAGCAATTCAATGAAGCAATCATTTTACAATGTCCATAGCAAGTAACATATCTATGTTTAATAATCTACGATATCAAGCAATTCTACCCAAACGGTGATAAGCATGAGGAATCAAGACAATCAAGGTACACAGAAAAAGATATACCTTGTGAGTCAAACAGGTGTGGATACCGTGATCGGATATCATCCTCACGTTCCCACGTTGACTCTCCCAAAGAGTGATGACCCCAAGCAACCCGGATAAGGTTAATTATTCGGTTCTTGAGTATCTTCTCTCTTCGGTCCAAGATGGACACAGGCTGCTCCTCGTAAGACAGGTTGGTACCAACAACCAGTTCTGAATGATCGAGGATATGGCTGGGGTTCGATACATACCTTCGCAATTGAGATACATGAAATACGTCATGCACCTCTCGTAACGAAGGTGGAAGGGACAAACGATAAGCAACATCGCCTACCCTATTAAGAACAATGAATGGGCCTACGTATCGTGGACTCAACTTCCCGTGAACACCAAATCTAATGACCCCACGGGTAGGTGAGATCCGCAAGAACACGTGGTCCCCAACAGAAAATTATAGCGGCCTACGATGCTGGTTCGCCCAATGACGATGCCGATCCTGCGCAACACGAAGTCGCTCTCTAATTCCCTTAATCACTTCAACCGTCTGGATAATCATTTCTGGGCCTAGCATCTTCCTTTTCCCGATATCATCCCATGCTAGTGGCGATCTACACTTCTTACCATATAGTGCTTCGAATGGCGCCATCTGGATACTGGCTTGATAACTGTTGTTGTATGAGAACTCAACTAAGTGCAGGTGGCTTTCCCAAGATCCTCCAAAATCCAGAGTGCAAGCTCGCAACATATCTTCCAAGGTCTGAACTGTCCTTTCTGATTGTCCGTCCGTCTGCGGATGGTAAGCCGTGCTAAATCTTAACTTGGTACCCAGACTATGATGCAAGCTCTTCCAGAAATGCGATGTGAAACGGGTATCTCTGTCTGACACAATACTGACAGGGACTCCATGCTGCCTGACTATCTGTTGCATGTACAACTCTGCCAACTTTTTTGTAGATTGTCCTACTCTGAAAGGAAGAAAGTGTGCTACCTTTGTAAGCCGATCTACTATCACCCAAATAGCATCTTTACCACTTGGTGATCTCGGTAAACCGATCACAAAGTCCATTGTAATATGCTCCCACTTCCATTCCGGGATAGGAAGTGGTTGCAATAATCCAGCTGGCCTCTGCTGTTCTGCCTTTACTTGCTGACATATCAAGCAACGGGAAACAAACCTAGCTATCTCCCTCTTCATCCCATTTTACCAGAAGTGCTTCTTGATATCTTGGTACATCTTGGTCCCTCCAGGATGTATAGAATACTGAGAACTGTGAGCTTCTGTCATAACTTCCTGTCTGATATCTCCACTAGGTACACATAGACGTGATCCAAACCTAAGCGTACCATCTTTGTGAATTTGCATCTCTTTTCTGAGCCCTGACTCATATTCTGCCCTAAGCTTCTGAATCCTTGGGTCTTGTGCCTGGGCCGCCTTGATCCTGCCTACCAAGTCGGATTAAACTTGTAGACTCGCCAGAATACCTATATCATTAGGAAGTATAACTTCGATGTCCATCTCCTGAAGGTCTTCTAAGATGTGCTTCTGCGTTGTCAACATAAATACGCTGCCTCTTCTGCTGAGAGCGTCTGCTATCACATTAGCCTTGCCTGGATGATACTGAAGTTCCACGTCATAATCCTTGATCAGCTCCAACCATCTTCTCTGCCTCATGTTCAGTTCCTTCTGGGTAAAGATGTACTTCAGACTTTTATGGTCTGTGTACATGTCCACTCGGTCACCATATAAGTAATGTCTCCATAGCTTCAAAGCAAATACTACTGCCGCTAACTCCAAATCATGAGTTGGGTAATTCTTCTCGTGGTCTCGAAGCTGCCTAGATGCATATGCTATCACTTTCCGTGCTGCATGAGGACACATCCAAGTCCTTTACCTGACGCATCACAATATACAGTAAAACCTCCGGGTCCAACTGGCAATATAAGAATAGGCGCTGATATCAACTTCTGCTTCAAATTCTCAAACGATGACTGGCATTCTGCCGACCAAACGAATGGCACATCCTTCCGTGTCAAGCGGGTCATGGGTGCTGAAAGTCTTACAAAATCTGACATAAATCTTCTGTAATATCCTGCCAATCCTAAGAAACTCCGTACATCAGCTACGGTCTTGGGTACTGGCCAACTCTCTACTGCTTCTACCTTCTTGGGATCCACTGCTACTCCAGCTCCTAATACGATATGACCCAAAAATGAAATATGATCCGTCCAGAACTCACACTTGCTGAGCTTGGCATACAACTGGTTCTCTCTCAGAACCTGCAACACTTTTCTGAGGTGGTCTTCATGCTCCTCTTCACTAGCAGAGTACACAAGAATGTCGTCGAGAAATACTACGACAAACTGATCTAAATACGGTATAAAGATGTGGTTCATTAAATCCATGAATATAGCTGGAGCATTGGTCAAACCAAACGGCATTACTAAGAATTCATAATGTCCATACTTCGACCTGAATGCTGTCTTGGGAATGTCTTCTTTTCGAACCCTCACTTGATGGTACCCTGAACGAAGATCTATCTTGGAGAAAACTCTAGCTGTGCTCAACTGGTCAAACAAGTCGTCGATTCTGGGTAGTGGGTACTTATTCTTTACTGTTGCTGCGCTAAGCTTCCTGTAGTCGATACATAATCTGGATGATCCATCCTTCTTCCCCACAAGTACCACTGGTGCTGCCCATGGCGATATGCTAGCTTGGATAAACTTTTTCTTCTTCAATTCCTCTATGTGCTGATACACCTTGGCCTGCTCCGAATCCGCCATTCTGTAAACCCAATCTGATATTGGTTTAGTTCCAGGTGCCAATTCTATGCTGAACTCAATATCTCTAACCGATGGTAGACCTGGAAGTTCTTCGGGAAATACGTCTAGAAATTCTTCAACTACCTTCGGAACTTGAACTTCTTCCATTGCTGTTATTACTCCATGCTCTTGCTGAGTTACCTCTGATCTGACTAAGGTGAATCTCTTCATGCCTGGAATATCAAAAGATACACTCCCACTACGACAATCTATTGTCGCATGACTGTCTTTCAGCCAGTCCATGCCTAAGATAACGTCGAAATTTCCAACATGAAATTCTATCAACCGGGCGGGTAAGGAATGCCCGCAAACTACAACGCTACATGCTAGAATAACTCTACTAACTCCTACGAGCCCATTACCAGTGAGTATATTCAACCTCCCTGGCAATGCCTCGAACTCCATTCCTAGCCATGTCACAAATTGTACAGATATAAATGAGTGGGATGCTCCCGAATCAAACAATGCTACTGCGGGATATGAGGCGACGAGAATGTTACCTGCCACGATATCTCCCGACGCTAATGCCTCTTCCAAGGACAGAGTGAATGTCTGCCCTCGACCTCCTTGCTGGTTCCCATGTTGCGACCTAGCCTGGTGCTGCTGCTGGCCCCTTTCCTGATGATGCTGGGGTGGTCTATGCTGGTGTTGCTGTATCGGCGGTCCCTGCTGCCGAAACATCTGAGCCTGTGGCATTAATGGGCACTGTGCCAACGGTCTCACTGCTACCGCTGGTCCTCGATACTGTCCTGCTTCTGGTGCTGGCAGAGCAGGAAACTGCTGCACTGGTCCTCCTGACCTCGAATTCATGGGACATGTGGTAACCCGATGATCTAGATTTCCACATATCAAACACAGTCCGTTCAATGTCCGACACACATCTCTAGTGTGCCCCATCTTCCCACAATAAGTACAGCCCGCAGGGGGTTGCTGGTTCTTCCTCTGTTGCTGTTGCTGCTGCCTGGGTGGTGGTGCTGGCCCCCGTATTGCCACATCGTGGATACGAATGCCAGGGGATGGTGCTGTTGTTCGGGGCACTGCTACCCCTCCTCCTTCAATCTGACTGTGGGATCTCTTCTGACCTCCAGTCCTTGCCGCAAGCCTCTGAATGGTGATTTCATGCCTGCGGGTTGCCGTCAATATTTTGTCGAAAGTCTGGTAGTTGTGCCCCTCTATCAATTGCAAGAGCTCAATATGAAACCCTTGCTGGAACCTCATCGCCCTCTGGCGCTCCGTTGCTACCATCTTTGGGGCAAACCTACTCAATCTGCAGAACTCCGCTTCGTAAGCATCTACAGTCTTGCCAGCCTGTCTGAGGTTGATAAACTTCTGTTGTAGCTCAAACTGTGCCACAACTCCATAATACTTTGTCTTGAACCTTGCAGTAAAATTGTCCCAAGCAACAGGACGTCTGATACCTACTTCCTCTGATTTCCACCAATCACGTGCGAGATCCTGAAGTAACAACTTCACTAGGTCCATACGTTCTTCTGCCGGCACCTTAGCGGCTATCAGAATAGCCTCAATATCCTTAAGCCATGCATCTGCTGAGATGACATCCTCCGTGCCTTCGAAACGGCGGAGGTTGTACTTGCAAAACTGGGCTGACGCTCCTGAATCTGTCCTTGCCCCTCTTTCCAATACCGTCTGTAATCCTTGGTTGAGTAGTACATTCTGCTCTTGTAACTGAGCGTGCATGCGCTGCTGGGCTAACATCTGGTATTGTTGAGTAGCCATCATCCCTCTCATGATCTCCAGAAGGACTGGTGTGTCCAACTCCACAGGGGTAGGTGGAACTATTGGTGGTGTTGGAACCTCCGGATACTGCGGTCCAACTGCTGGTTCCACTATCACTTCTTCCTGGATAGTCTCTTGAGTTAGTACCGGCCCTTGTTGCTGACCAACATGGTCAGGTTGTCCATGTTGCTATCCATGTTGTTGCTGTCCAGCTCTGACAGATACGGACGAGGTGCCCCTAAGAAAAGGGACAAGAGAATAATCAAATGACCGGACAGGGAAGATAAATGAAGTCAAAGGATACTGGAAAGTCAAGCTGGTATTGAGAACAACGAATTGCGAGATCAAGGGGGAACATGTGTGATTGAGACATCCTATAAATTAAAATACCCCACAAGTCTGAAATCAGACCTGCATGGGCCACCACTAAAACCTTGTCACGCCCCAGAACCAGAATACTGGAGAGCGGGAGAATGACTCAGCCAGCTACGTATTACGGGTAGATGAATACCGTATAATACGATCAATACTGTCTACAAGACGAGGGGGTACATACTACATGAAAGTCTCCCTATGGTCTCTTTACTTCTATTGTCTCAATCATTCAAACAAAAAACAGAAATAGAGAACATGTGAGATAAAGCAGTAAGGCATCCCAAACGCTCAGTCAAAATGTTCTTGATATTTGGCTTTACAAAATACAGCCAGATGATGTAGTAAGTATACACAATTGTTAGCAGCTGCAGTCTGACTTAGTTACAATTATGCAAAAGTAGGTACAAGACAATCCGACTAACATGTCGGTGCCAAACGGCAAAGTATAAAGTAGATAACAAAACGAGTGGGGAAGTAAGAAACCCACTCGAGTCCTCCTGCGATCATCCCTCTAGTGTTGACCATCTTGGAGGTAGAAGTAAGCTGGATCCTCGGGGACCGGCTCTAAATCTGGCCATGCAAAACCAGAGAGGTTAGACCTCTAATAGCAAGTACCACAAGGAAGCACGACATGAGAACTAAAACTAGTAATGAGAAATATAATAATAGATCTCTGCTTTCCACTAGGATTCACATCACATCACGACACTTCGAACCAACCTTCCAACCAAACAAGGACAGAAGTTGGCCCGTCATGTCCTGACATTCTGATCATCCCAGTTAGGTAATAGAGTAGGTACAGTGCACAAACAAATCATCTTGAACGGCCAATCAAATCCTACGGCTTGCTATTTTGAGTCCCAAGTTATCCTAGAATTTATGCAATAGGGATTCCTCAGTTCTTACTATGTGCGAGCAAGGCTAGTCTATCCAGTTAATCGTGTGCGCCATGCATGATTTAGACGAGTCCTAGCAGGACGCCCGTCATCAATATACAATATACAATAATAATATAAGCATATACTGTTCCCTGCCCATGTGGCAGGTTTACAGTATTTGTGGAAACCAGCCGGCCCGTCGGGTACTACTTGTCCCAAGGGGGCTGCCATGTAAGAAATCGGGAATCCATTCTCTCCATGCAATCATTATTTTATTTAACTTAATAGTCTCTACGTTGAGTGAAGTACCATACCGTGGATCATGGTCATTCAGAATAAGTACTTTCGTACGAGGTACGATATGCACAACTCTACAATGATACCAGTGTGGTCAGGTTGTAGGTCTTACATAGCGTAATGCAACAAATCAAAACTAACCACGGAGTAATCATGCCTTGACCATAAAGTACACATGCTTCTTTGGTAAGATAAATAAATAATAAATGAATTGAAGCCTGCACGTGCCTGTATGCCAACATTCGAGATTAGCCAGTTGATTTCTATAGTTCATAATTAATATGAATGTGTCTCATTCATTTAATTCAAAAAGACGACTGGCCAGTCTCTTAGTTCCAATTAGGAACGCATGATCAATTATTAGTCAAGGTCACAATCATTATCAATGGTGACAAGGCATGAAAGTCAACTAGTATTTAGTGGGGTCGAGTCTACAACTCTCAGGGTTTAATTCCAGTCAATCGGGGTATCTATAACTCAATTCACGACACATGGTACATCCCACGTAACAATCTATATTTAACAGAAATATTAATATATCATGATTATATCAAGTTTTATGTCAAAAGGCGTAAGGATATAAAATGGACGTTAAATATCTAATAAAATATCAATATACAGGGCTATAGAAGATCCAGGGTAAGTAGGGTCAGCGTACGCTCAAGTCAGGCTACGCTCAAGTCAAGCTACGCTCAAGTCAGCCTACGCTCAAGTTAGCCTACGCTCAAGTCAAGTTACGCTCAAGTCATACGCTTCCAAAAGGCAGCGTATGAACTCCATACGACTCCTTACTATCCAAGCTAGCGTACGCAAGTCATACGCTTCCAAAAGGCAGCGTATGAACTCCATACGACTCCTTACTATCCAAGCTAGAGTACGCAAGTCATACGCTTCCAAAAGGCAGCGTATGAACTCCATACGACTCCTTACTATCCAAGCTAGCGTACGTAAGTCATACGCTTCCAAAAGGCAGCGTATGAACTCCATACGACTCCTTACTATCCAAGCTAGCGTACGCAAGTCATACGCTTCCAAAAGGCAGCGTATGAACTCCATACGACCCTTACTATCCAAGTGAGCGTATGCAAGACATACGCTCCCGAAAGGCAGCGTATGGACTCCACACGACTCCTTGTCACCCAAGTGAGCGTATGCAAGACATACGCTCCCAAAAGGCAGCGTATGGACTCCACACGACTCCTTGTCACCCAAGTAAGCGTATGCAAGATATACGCTCCCAAAAGGCAGCGTATGGACTCCACACGACTCCTTGTCACCCAAGTGAGCGTATCCAAGACATACGCTCCCAAAAGGCAGCGTATGGATCGGACTGCGCTGTGCTAAAGAGCGCGCGCAGCTCAGTGGCGCAAGCTAAAAAGCTAGCGCACACTGCTCACTGTCTTCTCCAAAACAGCAAGAACTCCATGGTTCGAACCCAAAGCTTCAAAATCCATAACTCGGTCAAAATAAGTCCAAATCCAACTTTGCCAAGGTCAAAATTGGGTAGAATAAAATTCCCTACAGCATGGAACCATCAAAACTTGCAAACAAAGAAGTTTGATAGATCAAAACCACCAAAATCCGAAAATAACTAATTTCTAGATCTACAAAAATTAAGACTTCGAAATGAAAAATGCCAAGTTCTAAACTCTCTTAGGATCATGAGAGGAAGATAAATAAACTATAAAAATATGGGTTCTCATGTGAAGCAAGTTGTACTTGCCTACGGTTTGGTAGGTGGAGAGAGTGATGAGGAAGAAGAAGAAGTAATGGTGAAGGAGAGTTTATGAAGAGAGAGAAAAGGGATGGGGGCTTTAAATGGAAGGGGTGGTGGTAGGTGGGGGTGTTGGGTTTATGTTGAGCCAACTAAACTAAACCAAACCAAGCCGAACCCAAAGTAAGACTAAAGCAGAGAATAAAAGCAGGAAATAAAATGCAGGAATAAAATTGCAGAAATATTAATTAACATGAATTAAAGGAATTTAAATACAGGATAATACATGATAAATATTAAATAAATACATTCGAGTAGTACATGTATAAAAATACGCATTCTGGGAACGGGGAGTGACACTAACATTCAGTAACAGTCAATGATACACTAAGAAGGATACAATAACTACCGTGTCACAATCGTGTCTCAACGAAATATCAAGCAATGTCTCAATGGGATATCGAACAAGGAAACGATAGAGAAAGATTTATAATGAACTAAAACATAAATGCAATACTGTACTTGCCTGAATCCTTGCACAAACCGTAGTCACAAGTCAAGGATGAGGAGAATATCGATCTAGAAGCTGTCAACCTATAACATACATCGTACCACGAACCATGCACGAAAACCACAAGTCAATTCTAAGGTTTTAGTTATAAATTCATGGAATAAGTGGCTAATGGGTTGCTAATCTAATAATAGTTAATTCTGAAATAAATTATGTAAAAACCTAATTTAACCTAATAATAATCTGAATATAATCTAAACATGCAAGTTTTGTCATCAAAAGTCATATTTCCAATTTTAAAAATTATGACACTCAAATCGAGGCGTGCCATTGACTATCTAGTCAAACGTCGTAAACTCTAGATTTGAAAAGTGCAACTTGGTAGATTTTAGCACCATAAGTGCGTTGGAATCAACCGTGCCACGAAATCACGCTTTGGTCAAAAGATATCGCCGGTATTGTGAGCACCCTAAATTTTGGGTTGATTTTTTTTATTTTTATTTTAATTTTCTGATTGATCTGGTTTCGATAAATAATTCATTTTGTTATTTTTCCTTAAGTGTACTTTTCTGTGTCATTGATATTTGGAGTGTCAGGGATGTTCAACTCTGGAAATCTTCTTTACGAGTTTTGGAGTGGACATGATTACCTTCATGACGGTATATAGTGTCCCATCCAAACTTGTTCCCTTGTGCTCTTTTTGCTTCGCTGAACTTCGGGTCGATTTAGACCATTTGATTATTATTTATTTTTCCCACTCTTTTCCTTGATCATTTTCAGCACGTTACCGTGACTTTTAAATTTGGAGCGCAAGACCAGTCAGTTTCTTGAAACCAACTTCTCATTGATGATCTACTTGAGACGCTCGTCACCCATGACCTTCGTTTCCCATTCAGACACGTCATTTTGTGCTCCATTTGCTTCGTACAACTTTCCTGACGTGTGACTCGATTTTATTTCACTCCACGGTATCACATTCATTTTCCAACTTGATTTGTGGGTCCCCTGTCGACCAAAACCTGTCAGCCCCAACTATGGACATGGCCCACTTTGAGCCTACAATCCGTCCGCCACTTGTGTCCCATTTATTGGAATCCCTATGTGCTACTTATTTATCCATGATCATCAATGTCTATTTTTCATTCGATTATTTCGTAATGTCTGTTTGACCCAAACCAGCTTGACCGAACCCAGCCCAGCTTCGTGTTATTCTCCATCACCATCATCCTCAGCCTCATTGCCCTTGAAAATACTAAATATCCATGCTACCTATTTTTAATTATTATTGGAAATTTTTGTTGATTTAATCCTATTGGGATAACCTATTTTCCTACACATATTAATTCTAGCCACTTGATTCTCCTAATCAATCCTCACCATGCATTTTCCACACCCACAACACTCTCACAGCCAACACATTGGCCGGCCCTAATTTTAATGTGGGAAAAACACTTTTTCCTCTCACTCATTCATTACTACCTTTCTCTCTCTCTCTTTCACTTTTTTCTAACATAACAAACCACCATACACAACAACAGCAACAGCATACTTCATCGACTACCACCATTACAAACCCGACCTCCTCCCTCACTCCCTAGCCGTGGCTCCGGCCACCCTGGCCGTCGACCACCGTCGACCAAACCCCATCTCCTCCTCCAACTACTTCTCCTCCTTCTTCTTCAAATCCGCCACCACCTTCACCATCCTTCACCGACCACCACCACTCGCACAGCCGCCACTGGCCACGGGCCACCGCCCCCACGTCGCCGTGGTTGGGTCGACGTCCCCGTCGCCACCACGGCATAGACCAGACCGCACGAGCCGGCCAGCACAGCGCACAGCCGGCGCTTGGCCGCGCACGTGCAAGCGGCCACCGTCGACGCTGCCGCCGCCGTGGTCGACGTGGCCCACTCCCACGTGGCCGGGCGCACCCCTGGGGTAGGCCCCATGGCGGCCAACGTCCTCCGGGACGCGCCGTCGAGGTGGCGTTTTGAACGAGATCCCGTCGGCGCGCACGAGTTTGGAACTCAGAATTCGTGCTCCGTCGCAGCAACTTCGCGTGCATTTTTTCGGAAATCCGACCGTTGGATCGGCAATTTCTTCACTCCATCACAATCTCGGTATATCCACCTTCATCCCTGTCAATTTTTGTCCGTTAATTTTATCGTTTGATACATCAAAACCGGCCACCTAATTGACCGTTTAAATTGTATTAAATTTGGACAGTTTCGCGGGGCCAACTTCGTCAGCTTGTATCTCCTTCACCGTAGCTCCGTTTGGCTTGCTACCAGTTCCAATGCAAAGCTAGTATAACCCTCTTACTATCCCTCCAGTTTCGTTTCATTGTGAGCTTGTTTGATTGGTTGAATTCGACGCCAAAGTTGGCCGTCCGAATTCGTAATTTCCAACTTATAAAATTCTATTTTTGAACACGGGTCTCCAGATTTCATTTCTGACACCACCAGTAGACTTGTGGCATCGTTTTGGCATGTTTTCATATAAAATTTGTTAGATTTGGAGAACGTGGGCCCTGGCACGTTTTTCGGTGCAAAATGGATCCCACATTCTGGGTCAACGGGACTTTTTGACGTCGGCTTATCGGAATCCAATTCCGGAGATACCGTTGAGTTCGTATCGTCATTCTGGACTCGTTGACATATAATTTGCTAGGTTTTGGTGGACATTGGATCGGGCACGCATTTCGGTGTAAGTCGGATACCAATATCCGGGTCAACGGGTCATTTTGAGATCGGCTCATCGGAATCCAATTCCGGATATACCGTTGAGTTCGTATCGTCATTCTGGACTCGTTGACATATAGTTTGCTGAGTTTTGAGAACATTGTCTCCGGCACGCATTTTCGTGCAAATCGAAATTCCAAGTTCTGGTCAACGGGCCAAATTGAGATCGGGTCAACGGAATCCAATTCTGGAGATACCGTTGGGTTCGTATCGTCATTCTGGTTTCGTGGACATATAATTTTTTATATTTTATTGACTTGTTTTCTTGCACGTTTTTCGGTGCAAAACGGCTCCGACACGGACACCGTTTTGACCCGAAATTACTTTTTTGCCCTTGTGTCCAAATTGGACCGTTGGGTAGGCTATCCTAGTTAATTTGACCATTCTGGACACGTTGGCGATGTTTATTTTATCGTCCGACAATGTTTGTTGATAGTTTCTCTAAGTTTAGCCTTGTTATAATTAATTAATAATTAATTCATATAATGCTCGTATTTCGGGATTAGTACAACGAAACTGAGCTCAGTCAATTCTAGTGATCTCATATCGCTGAAATTGACAAGATGGACACGTGGAACACCATAATAAGATTATCAACCTTACCATTGATATTCTTATCTCGATTTGCGTGTCGTAAGTTTCGACGTACGAATAACGAAGTACACTTTATATTTTCAATAATTAGATTAGATTTGACCCTGTTTGACCAGAGTTGACCAGTTGACCCAAAGTCAACTGTAAGTCAACACTTGACCTAGTTTGACTAGATTATTGACCGGAGTTGACCTAGAGTCGTTTTGACTTAGAAGAACCTAGTATAAGATAGATTGCTTGTAGAGATTTATTAATTACTACTTGAACACCTTGTAACCTGTGTTGCTTTAAATAGGACTCTGTGGCTTCAGTTGGACCCTCTATACTTATCAGCTCAGGATCGCAGGCGAGTACATTCACTGATAGTTTTTATTGTCTTGATATCTACTATATCCGATTCAGTCGTAGTGTTTTACTTGATTCCTGATACGACGGTTCACGGACTAGTATACGTCGGATCCTGTCATGAGATGTTATTCCTGGACTTTCTTGGTATATGGGTATGAGATATTTCCGTGTTCCTGTACTTGTATAGACATTGATTTGGGAGTGGGCTGGCCCCCTGCTCTCGAACCCTGTGTCATGACGTGCCATGTCCGGATCCGTGATACTATTCGGGGGATAGAGGGGAATTATTAGGGGTTATGTGATCAAAGCCTCCGTGTGTTACTATATATTGCTAGTGCCACCCTCACCTCACGTAGGGTGTAGCAGATATCCCGTGCCGGTTATCCAGGTTGGCCGGCATGACCCTTTCCAGAGATTTTCGTATGATTGCCGGGCCAAGTGGATAACCATTCCGTGTTTCCCAGCCGATCACATTTTGCCCTAATAGTTCAAATCACTTTTTATTTATTTGTTGTCATATCTTACATTCCAGTTCACCTTTACTTACTGTACTTTCACCATGCTATGATTCATTTCTCATATGCTCTACTTGCCTTTTATACTATACCATGATGATGGGACTAGATTCTGTTCGAAAGAAGCGTTACAACCCCGGTCCTTGTTTGGTTTAAGGGTTGTAACTCGGCTTTTAAATGGTTCCCAAGTCGTCTATATTCTTTGTCTTGTATCTCATTATTACTGTCTCTTATAGTATTTCTCAATTCATATGGAACTGCTGTTGGTGTTTGTACTTGCTCATTTTTCTGACAGGATACGTTGATAAATTTTACAGATAGTTTGGAAATTGCCTGCTAGCCTAGAGGAGACCCATTAGAGGTTGTTTAGTTAGCTATTCTCAGTTGTCTGGAGTTGTATTTATTTTGTGGATTACTGTATTTGAGTTTTGAGATGTATTTCTGGGTTTTTGTATCTTAGACACTTAGACTTCTATCTCCTGTATCTTTTTGGATTTTATGTTTTATCTATCCTTATCATGCTCTACCTTAGATGTGATTGAGACTGTATCTACTATGTCACCCCCATTCGGGGAGTATAAACTGTTTAGTCTTATACTATTAGATGCATTGAGACCTAGGACAGCGTTCTACCGCCGACGCTGCGGCGTAGGCTGGGCGTTGTTACGTTCTCGTGCCCTAACCCTAGGGTGCGGGTCGTGACACATTTTTAGTGGTGGCCCATGCAGGTCGAGACTAAAAGTGTAGTGGTATTCGAACTAGAGTACCACTACAGCCTGCAGTAGGATTATAATATATTTTGAAGGTACTCAATCACAGTTAGGACCCTTGAGAGATTCCCGGGACGACCCTTGAGAATCTTATTTAACTTCGATTTGAAAACTCTTTTTCCTTGGTTGATTTATCTATACTTTCTGCTATTGAATTTGATTTTGATGGATTATTATTGAATTTGAGTTTGTATTTATTAATTTTGAAGGATGATTATTGAATTTTAAATTTTGATGATAGCTGTTGCATCCGAGTTTGTATTTTCATGGATTTTTGTTCATTTTTGGATTTTGATGTTCGTTGATAAATATGAATTGATTTTTGAGTATTCATTGTTAATTTAAATTAATTTTGTCAAGATGAAATTATATGGGCTAGGTCATCTAAGTTATGGAGTCTAGTCTTCTACAGTCATATTAGCCAGCATGGTGAGGACATATAGTTGACTTGGATATATCTCTCGGGTGTGGGAATTTAAGGTTTTCGCAGCCAAGCTAGCGGCATCGCGAAAATGTTAAATACCATAAGTTTAGAGGTATGTGCCTAAGTCGAGGACTCCGTGCTTATCGTAGCCTTGCTTACTAGTATGACGAGGATTTAGTGTACCATGATTTTGGACAGACGCATATGATTGTCAGATTGTACCTTAAATATTTTCGAAACATGTTTTCTCTACTTTTGTTTCTGTCCTTCAAAAAAAAAATTAATTATTAATTGTTTTGTTTTGTTTGCTTCTCATTATTTAACTTAAGAGTAGGTTTGCCTGTTTTATAAACCTTTACGTAACTTCTTGCTATGAGTTCTTCTTAATACAATGAATCGATAATTTTGCTAGACTTTATCTTAGATTTGATAATTTAGCTCTGGATTTCAAAATGGTTCTTCTTTAAATAGATAATCAAAACAGATTTTATTGTTATTTCTTTCTTGCTATTATTCTTGTATTAAATAATAATAATAAAACTGCCTTGATTACATTAATCGCCTACTTTGCAATCTTAGTAGAATTCTAAATGTTGCTCTTGATATAGAATTCGGTTTTTATATTGGGTCATGTGAATATAGATATAGTGGACACAAACACTTTGCCTGACACGTATGCATGCTACACTTGATTTTCCACCTGTCAAAATACACATTAATATGTTATTGATGTTTAAATTGTCAAATCTCAATATTTCTGGTTTTCTGCTTTTCCAGTTTAAATTCGTAATTTAAATATAAATTTTATGTTATTAGTTTTGTCTACATAACTGCACATGTATGATATCTACAGGGTTGTAATTTTAGAGAAATTGGTGAAGTTATGTTAAATTTGTCAATCTGAGACTGTGTACATATTAACCCTTAATACGGATTCCAAACGTTAGTTCAATTAGTTGTTTTATTTTTTATGTAATATTTAGAGCTGTGTACATTGTTGTAGGTAGGGATATAATATTAGGCTTCATATTCTTACATGTTAAGGTTGTGATAAACATTGAGTTGGTTTTGATGTTCAATTTCATATGTATTCACGCACACACACGCCTACTATCTAACCATATGATCATGTTCCCATACACATAATGCTAGTTTTTCCCTCTCTAACGCTCTGTATATATTGTGATTGGATTCCATGCAATTGACCTTTATTCCTTAACTAGTGATTTTGATTTTTTCTTGAATAGTACCTTTCTTTTTAGATAATTGGTAGTTACCTTCATTTTTTTTTGATGAGTACCAGTTTTCATATAGGATGGTAGACTGCCTTACAGTTTTGATGGTATGATTTGTTTAAGTTCTGGGACTTTGATTGTGGGGGTTTGACCTAGAGGGAGTATGGACGTTTTAATTTCGAGGACGAAATTTTTATAAGGTGGGTAGGATGTGAGCACCCTGAATTTCGGGTTGATTTTTTTTATTTTTATTTTAATTTTCTGATTGATCTGGTTTCGATAAATAATTCATTTTGTTATTTTTCCTTAAGTGTACTTTTTCGTGCCATTGATATTTGGAGTGTCAGGGATGTTCAACTGTGGAAATCTTCTTCACGAGTTTTGGAGTGGACAGGATTACCTTCATGACGGTATATAGTGTCCCATCCAAACTTGTTCCCTTGTGCTCTTTTTGCTTCGCTGAACTTCGGGTCGATTTAGACCATTTTATTATTATTTATTTTTCCCACTCTTTTCCTTGATCATTTTCAGCACGTTACCGTGACTTTTAAATTTGGAGCGCAATACCAGTCAGTTTCTTGAAACCAACTTCTCATTGATGATCTACTCGAGACGCTCGTCACCCATGACCTTCGTTTCCCACTCAGACACGTCATTTTGTGCTCCATTTGCTTCGCACAACTTTCCTGACGCGTGACCCGATTTTATTTCACTCCACGGCGTCCCAACTTGATTTGTGGGTCCCCTGTCGACCAAAACCTGTCAGCCCCAACTATGGACATGGCCCACTTTGAGCCTACTATCCGTCCGCCACTTGTGTCCCATTTATTGGAATTCCCATGTGCTACTTATTTATCCATGATCATCAACATCTATTTTTCATTCGATTATTTCGTAATGTCTGTTTGACCCAAACCAGCTTGACCGAACCCAGCCCAGCTTCGTGTTATTCTCCATCACCATCATCCTCAGCCTCATTGCCTTTGAAAATACTAAATATCCATGCTACCTATTTTTAATTATTATTGGAAATTTTCGTTGATTTAATCCTATTGGGATAACCTATTTTCCTACACATATTAATTCTAGCCACTTGATTCTCCTAATCAATCCTCACCATGCATTTTCCACACTCACAACACTCTCACAGCCAACACATTGGCCGGCCCTAATTTCAATGTGGGAAAAACACTTTTTCCTCTCACTCATTCATTACTACCTTTCTCTCTCTCTCTCTCTTTCACTTTTTTCCAACATAACAAACCACCATACACAACAACAACAACAGCATACTTCACCGACCACCACCATTACAAACCCGACCTCCTCCCTCACTCCCTAGCCATGGCTCCGGCCACCCTGGCCGTCGACCACCGTCCACCAAACCCCATCTCCTCCTCCAACTACTTCTCCTCCTTCTTCTTCAAATCCGCCACCACCTTCACCATCCTTCACCGACCACCACCACCCGCACAACCGCCATTGGCCACGGGCCACCGCTCCCACGTCGTCGTGGTTGGGCCGACGTCCCCGCCACCGCCGCGGCGTAGACCAGACCGCACGAGCCGGCCAGCACAGCGCACAGCCGGCGCTTGGCCGTGCGCGTGCAGGCGGCCACCGTCGGCGCTACCGCCGCCGTGGTCGGCGTGGCCCACTCCCATGTTGCCGGGCGCACCCCTGGGGTAGGCCCCATGGCGGCCAACGTCCTCGGGGATGCGCCGTCGAGGCGATTCGTGCGTTTTGAACGAGATCCCGTCGGCGTGCGTGAGTTTGGAACTCAGAATTCGTGCTCCGTCGCAGCAACTTCGTGCGCATGTTCCCAAAAATCCGACCGTTGGATCGGTAATTTCTTCGGTCCGTCACAATCTAGGTATATCCACCTTCATTCCTGTCAATTTTCGTCCGTTAATTTAATCGTTTGATACATCAAAACCGGCCACCAAGTTGATCGTTTAAATTGTATTAAATTTGGACAGTTTTGCGGGGCCAACTTCGTCAGCTTGTATCTCCTCCACCGCAGCTCCGTTTGGCGTGCTACCAGTTCCGGTGCGAAGCTGGTATAACCCTCTTACTATCCCTCCAGTTTCGTTTCATTGTGAGCTTGTTTGATTGGTTGAATTCGACGCCAAAGTTGGCCGTCCGAATTCGTAATTTCCAACTTGTAAAATTCCATTTTTGAACACGGGACACCAGATTTCATTTCTGACACCACCAGTAGACTTGTGGCGTCGTTCTGGCATGTTTTTATATAAAATTTGTTAGATTTGGAGAACGTGGGCCCTGGCACGTTTTTCGGTGCAAAATGGGTCCCACATTCTGGGTCAATGGGACTTTTTGACGCCGACTCATCGGAATCCAATTTCGGAGATACCGTTGAGTTCGTATCGTCATTCTGGACTCGTTGACATATAATTGGCTAGGTTTTGGTGGACATTGGACCGGGCAGGCATTTCGGTGCAAGTCGGATACCAATATCCGGATCAACGGGTCATTTTGAGATCGGCCCATCGGAATTCAATTCCGGATATACCGTTGAGTTCGTATCGTCATTCTGGACTCGTTTACATGTAGTTTGCTGAGTTTTGAGAACATTGGCTCCGGCACGCATTTTCGTGCAAACCGAAATTCCAAGTTCTGGTCAACGGGCCAAATTGAGATCGGGTCAACGGAATCCAATTCTGGAGATACCGTTGGGTTCGTATCGTCATTCTGGTTTCGCGAACATATAATTTGTTATATTTTATTAACTTGTTTTCTTGCACGTTTTTTGGTGCAAAACGGCTCCGACACGAATACCGTTTTGACCCGAAATTACCTTTTTGCCCTTGTGTCCAAATTGGACCGTTGGGTAGGCTATCCTAGCTAATTTGACCATTCTGGACACGTTGGCGATGTTTATTTCATCGTCCGACAATGTTTGTTGATAGTTTTTCTAAGTTTAGCCTTATTATAATTAATTAATAATTAATTCATATAATGCTCGTATTTCGGGATTAGTACAACGAAACTGAGCTCAGTCAATTCTAGTGATCTCACATCGCTGAAATTGACAAGATGGACACGTAGAACACCATAATAAGATTATCAACCTTACCATTGATATTCTTATCTCGATTTGCGTGTCGTAAGTTTCGACGTAGGAATAACGAAGTACACTTTATATTTTCAATAATTAGACTAGATTTGACCCTGTTTGACCAGAGTTGACCAGTTGACCCAAAGTCAACTGTAAGTCAACACTTGACCTAGTTTGACTAGATTATTGACCAGAGTTGACCTAGAGTCGTTTTGACTTAGAAGAACCTAGTATAAGATAGATTGCTTGTAGAGATTTATTAATTACTACTTGAACACCTTGTAACCTGTGTTGCTTTAAATAGGACTCTGTGGCTTCAGTTGGACCCTCTATACTTATCAGCTCAGGACCGCAGGCGAGTACATTCACTGATAGTTTTTATTCTCTTGATATCTACTATATCCGATTCAGTCGTAGTGTTTTACTTGATTCCCGACACGACGGTTCACGGACTAGTATATGTCGGATCCTGTCATGAGATGTTATTCCTGGACTTTCTTGGTATATGGGTATGAGATATTTCCGTGTTCCTGTACTTGTATAGACATTGATTTGGGAGTGGGCTGGCCCCCTGCTCTCGAACCCTGTGTCATGACGTGCCATGTCCGGATCCGTGATACTATTCGGGGGATAGAGGGGAATTATTAGGGGTTATGTGATCAAAGCCTCCGTGTGTTACTATATATTGCTAGCGCCACCCTCACCTCACGTAGGGTGTAGCAGATACCCCGTGCCGGTTATCCAGGTTGGCCGGCATGACCCTTTCCAGAGATTTTCGTGTGATTGTCGGGCCAAGTGGATAACCTTTCCGTATTTCCCAGCCGATCACATTTCGCCCTAATAGTTCAAATCACTTTTTATTTATTTGTTGTCATATCTTAAATTCCAGTTCACCTTTACTTACTGTACTTTCACTATGCTATGATTCATTTCTCATATGCTCTACCTGCCTTTTATACTGTGCCATGATGATGGGACTAGGTTCTGTTCGAAAGAAGGGTTACAACCCCGGTCCTTGTTTGGTTTAAGGGTTGTAACTCGGCTTTTAAATGGTTCCCAAGTCGCCTATATTCTTTGTCTTGTATCTCATTATTACTGTCTCTTATAGTATTTCTCAATTCATATGGAACTGCTGTTGGTGTTTGTACTTGCTCATTTTCCTGACAGGATACGTTGACAAATTTTACAGATAGCTTGAAAATTGCCTGCTAGCCTAGAGGAGACCCATTAGAGGTTGTTTAGTTAGCTATTCTCAGTTGTCTGGAGTTGTATTTATTTTGTGGATTACTGTATTTGAGTTTTGAGATGTATTTCTGGGTTTTTGTATCTTAGACACTTAGACTTCTATCTCCTGTATCTTTTTGGATTTTATGTTTTATCTATCCTTATCATGCTCTACCTTAGATGTGATTGAGACTGTATCTGCTATGTCACCCTCATTCGGGGAGTATAAACTGTTTAGTCTTATACTATTAGATGCATTGAGACCTAGGACAGCGTTCTACCGCCGACACTGCGGCGTAGGCTGGGCGTTGTTACGTTCTCGTGCCCTAACCCTAGGGTGCGGGTCGTGACAGGTATGGCTAATCGTGACCAAAACGGTAATTAACCGATCAATTCTGAGTTCAACAGAATAACTAAAATACTAGATGAACGAATTAATTTTTGGAAAAAATATACGTCGTAGAGCTCTGTGTTCACTTTTCGGTCCTCCCGGAATCTCGAAAACACCAAAATGTGTCAAGTTTCGGACAACCGACACTTTACGAATTCTCCAGAAATTTAGGAACAAACTATACGAAAATAAATTACATATTCAGAAAGTTTACCTCGAGACGAATCCAACAACAAAAAATGGCACGGTAATCCGACGTCGGAGTTGACGACAATCACATCGGAAAGTCGTGGGTCTCCTTGGAACAAGTTTTCTCAAAATCAGCCAGAATTAAATTATGGTTTACTGTTCAGCGAATATATATATATATATATATATATATATATATATATATATATATATATATATATATATATTTTTTTTTTTTGGGCGGGTACAGTCAGCACCCGCTGATTGGGTTCTGCAATGGCTGACGGGTGGGCTCGACCAGCGCTGACTGTGTATGACTGGATAATTAGTTACAGAAAATGATTTAAAAATTATTCTAAGGCCAAATAAACTCAAATAAAATCATAAAAATTCCTCAAATATTGTAAAAAATTACAGAAAATATATCTAACCTCCTAGAATATAAATAAAAGTAATTTACCACATATTAGTCTCAAATGGCCTATAATAAATATTGTAAGCCTTTAAAATATATAAAACTTAATAAAATAAATATCTAAAAATTGCAGAAAAATTCTATAAAATTATAGAAAATATTTATAACTTACTAGAGACTATATAAAATACTGGGTCTCAAAATATTCTCAAATAAACTTATTGTAAAATCTTGAAAGTCATTAAAAAATTTAACCATAATAAATAAATATCTAAAAATCTTTAAAAATTATAATAAGCTATAAAATAATTAAACAATGCTTATATAAACCATATAAGGGCCAAATGACCATAATATGATCATAGCTCTCTTATGAGCTTAGGTACAAATCCTAATGACCATAAAAGTTAATCATAATCAAAATAAAATAAAAAAAATCAGGAAGTGGGCTTACAAATCTACCCACCTTAGAAAAATTTTGTCCTCGAAATTTCAAAGGATACGACTAGGCACGACTAAAAATATTATCCACAAATTATAGTCAAAAGGGTTAGTCAAAATCTAGGCTTGGTTAAGGATAGAATCAAAATATGATAGAAAGAGAACTAGCAATTGTTGAGAAGGTGGTAACAAGAAGTAAAACATCAAATCAATTTAGAAAAATTAATAGTCGTATGCCAATAAAAGATATAGACTCTAGGATATTCAAAAATCATAAGTATATCCGAAGTCATTTAACCGAGAATCCATGCCTCGTCAGTGTACATCTGGCTGCCGTGAACCCTTGGTTTCTTGACTTAAGTATAATATGTTATCGAACACTCTACCAACTCTACCCAATATTGACATATAAATCAAAAGATCAATAATACAACTAGGATATAGTTTTAGTAATATTTGACAACCTACGCATACTTGAAATTATTTCAACTTAGGGATCATGCCACGCCAGTGCACTTCTGACTGCAGTGAGCCCGCAGTCTCCATAATTCAAATAAATGGGGATAGTGCGCATCTGACTTACCATTGTAAGTCATTGAAAATTATTTCAACAATATCCATAAGAATTTCAAGGAGCTTATATAAATTCAAACAAGTCGATCATGATAAGAAAATGTAAGTATATGCCATTGAATAAAAGAGTCAGTTTTAAAAACAAAACTATCGCAAAAGAGTTTTGAAAATAAAATGAGGTTTAGAGAAGGCAGAAGATCAAATGGCAAAAAAAATGATCAAAATTAGGAATTGAATTCTATGAAGGCCTAACGTACCAAACGTATATTCTACCCAACTTGGATCATACCCTCGTATTAAAATACAATAGAATTACATGGCCTATGTAGCAACCTTATTTACCTAACAATAGAATTAAATAAGGGACTCCTAGTCCTGGTATTCTCCTAAAATCAAATCAATCCTAATTGTGAATGAGCACTTCCTAGTCGCAGGCTTGTAGTAGTACAACTAACTTAAGTACTACCACAAGTTCGCAATAATTTGCGAAATCCGACCTGCATGGGCTACCATAAAAACTTGTCACGACCCGCACCCACTTCGGGATACGAGTGCGTGTCCAAGCCCAGCCTACGCCGCGGTATCGGCAGTAGTACGCTGTCTAGCCCACAAAAACACAAAGTGCTCATAAATACTAACGGCTCATTCACAATAACTAAATCAATTTTACAAAATATAGAAGTTTTACATTTGAAGAAGAATGTAAGCTTTTATAATTATAGAAAACTACCACACATCTAACTAGTCTTCTATGGTTTAGCCTTCGAGTCTCTATCTCCCCCTCGTATGGTCTATAGCACACGAGTAGACATGTCATCCTCACCTATAACAACGATCCAGTCAGGAAAGGAGCAGAGTGCAACCATGTTGTTAGTCCAAAATACGTTAGAACAAAGAGAAACAATGCAAAGAGTATATAAAGAACTAACCAAAGATGAACTAGCAGGATCTGAACTAGCAAGATATGAACTAGCAGAATGTAACTAGCAAGGTATGAACTAGCACTAGCAAGATATGAACTAGATAAAGAAAAAAATAGGAACAACTATATGTGTGTGAATTACCTTTCAATACGTGAACGACTGGGCTAATACGGTACGTCATACGATGGCTATCCACAATAATAGGGTACGACTAACTCATACGTGGGTGTATGACTTATTTATCCACAATCAAAATATTTGTGTTTGTTCACGTACTTATCGAGTATTTCCCCTTCCGACTCTCTAACAATCAGTAACGATCAATGATACACTAAGAAGAATACAATAACTATGGTATCACAATATTCGTGTCTCAACGAAATATCAAGCAATCTCTCAACGGGATATCGAACAAGGAAACGATAGAGAAAATGTTATAATGAACTAAAACATAAATGCAATACTGTACTTGTCTGAATCCTTGCACAAATCGTAGTCACAAGTCGAGGATGAGGGAATTGTCGATCTAGAAGCTGTCAACCTATAACATACATCGTACCACGAACCATGTACGAAAACTACAAGTCAATTCTAAGGTTCTAGTTCTAAATTCATGAGATAAGTGGCTAATGGGTTACTAATATAATAATAGTTAAATCTAAAATAAATTACGTAAAAACCTAATTTAACCTAATAATAATCTAAATATAATCTAAACATACAAGTTTCGTCATCAAAAGTCATGTTTCTAATTTTGAAAACCATGGCACGCAAATCGAGGCGTGCCGTTGACTATCTAGTCAAATGTTGTGAACTCTAGATTTAAAAAGTGCAACTTGGTAGATTTCAGTGCCATAAGTGCGCTGGAATCAACCGTGCCGCGAAATCACGCTTTAATCAAAAGATATCACTGTTAAGACCAAAACGGTGATTAACCGATCAATTTTGAGTTCAACAGAATAACTAAAATACTAGATAAACGAATTAATTTCTAGGAAAAATATATGTCGTAGAGCTCTGTGTTGGCTTTCCAAAACTTCAAACGGTTCATGATTTTGATTTTCGGTCCTCCTGGAATCTCGAAAATACCAAAACGTGTCAAGTTTCGGACAACCGACACTCTA
Organism: Iris pallida; assembly: GCA_029216955.1. NCBI lineage: Eukaryota > Viridiplantae > Streptophyta > Magnoliopsida > Asparagales > Iridaceae > Iris > Iris pallida. The sequence goes on from JANAVB010031813.1 coordinate 4,613,611, forward strand.
CGATTTCTCCAGAAATTTAGGAATAAACTATACGAAAATAAATTACATATTCAGAAAGTTTACCTTAAGACGAATCCAAAAAAATGGCACGAGAATCCGAGGTCGGAGTTGATAACAATCGCATCGGAAAGTCGGGGGTCTCCTTGGAACAAGTTTCCTCAAAATCGGCCATAATTAAATTAGGGTTTACTGTTTAGCGAATATATATATATATATATATATGGCGGGTACAGTCAGCACCCACTGACTGGGCACTGTAATGGCTGACGGGTGGGCCCCGCCAGCGCCGACTGGGTATGACTGGATAATTAATTACAGAAAATGATTTAAAAATCATTCTAAGGCCAAATAAACTCAAATAAAATCCTAAAAATTCCTAAAAAAATATAAAAAATTACAAAAAAAATCTAACCTCCTAGAATTTAAATAAAAATAATTTACCTCATATTAGTCTCAAATGGCCTCATAATAAATATTGGAAGCGTTTAAAATATATAAAACTTAATAAAATAAATATCTAAAAATTGCAGAAAAATTCTATAAAATTATGGAAAAAATTTATAACCTACTAGAGCCTACATAAAATACTGGGTCTCAAAATAGTCTCAAATAAATCTATTGTAAAATCTTGAAAGTTATTAAAAATATTAAACCTTAATAAATAAATATCTAAAAATCTCTAAAAAATTATAATAAGCTATAAAATAATTAAACAATGCTTATATAAACCATATAAGGGCCAAATAGCCATAATATGATCATAACTCTCTTATGAGCTTAGGTACAAATCCGAATAACCATAAAAGTTAATCATAATCAAAATAAAAAAAATCGAAAAGTGGGCTTACACCAAGTACAAAATGAAAGATATCAGCGGTGAAGAAGAAACCCACTCATGGTCTCTGGCGTCCATACTCCTGGTATGCACCATTGTTCGGGTAGAAGGCTAGATCCTCTGGCGCTGCTATGATATCTGGCCAAACAAAACCAGCAGGGTCAGGCCCCGAATAACAAGTACCACAAGGGAGCACATAATGAATAAGACAAAACCCAATGAATAAAATAAGACTTGGTTCAAGAATTATAGGCTTATACCATATCATCGAGACAATACGACACCCTTACAACCAAACAAGGACAAACGGTGCCAATATCGTACCGGGATAAGATATATCCTATAACCATGGTCAGGTTAAGGACTTCTGGTCGTAACCTTGGTCCGTAGCCTATCGTAGCACAATAGCCCAACCAAACAAGGAGATGGGTTGGACCACGCACCACAATAGTCCACGTTCCTCAGTTACTAACAGAAGGAACATATCACAAATAAGTCAGTTTACAAGCGGCCAATCAATCCTATGGCTTTCTATGATTTGCCTGGGTTATCGGAGTAATGCAAATATATAGGAATCCTCAGATCGTATCGTATCCAAGCAGGACTAGCCAATCTATTATATATATATATATATATATATATATATATATATATATATATATATATATATATATATACACACACGTAGCACTTTGATTATGCACCGGTCCCCCGTAAGGCTACCATGCTAAAACATATAACACATAGCACATAGGAGTCGGATATAGTCATCCACTATAGGCAGATGAAACCGTATTCGTGGTGGCCAATCCGACATGTCAGTCCAGGACCTGGGGTGGCTGGTGACGTACGATCTCGAGATTATGTTACCTTCCAATGTTTCTACCAATTTAAGTTGCTTAGATTAACCCTATGTTGATCTTGTAATTACATATCGTGGTCACATGGTCATCCTTCTATATGTCGTACCATAGTATGTGTACCCTATGTATAAATCCACATCGGCTCAAGGAGTCCCAAATCTAGATCCATGCTTAGTGTAATGCATCAAACAACAATCAATATACCATGACACTATTACTGACCAATTACCATGACTGTGCTGGAGAGTATGCATGTATTGACATATAAAACGAATGATCACTTAGCACGCAGAGTCACACCTCAGTGCATTCATTAAATAGCACCGTGGTGCACACTAATATTATACCTCAGTACATACTTAGAAAAGGTACCAGCACGTATACATGTAATCAAGTCGGGAACATGGTCAAGTCAGGAAGTCATATGGACCCCTCGAGACATAGAAGTCACATAGGACACGCAAGTGTCAGACATTCATGGCACACTAAGGATATGATAGGAAGTTAAGGTCATCCAATTAAAGTGAGACATAAAGATTCTTGAAGCCAAGACAAAGATCTACAACTTTTATGTTTTGAGTTTTACAAGATTCTAGCCAAAAAGTAGCTCAAACGGACAAAAATAGTTATTTATGGTGATTTGCGCACGGGCGCACTGCGTGCGCGAGCAAAATTGCCCACGGTGCGCGGAGCGCACATGCACGGCGCACGATCTGTGCACTGCGTACGTGGGAAAAACTGCCCACGGTGCAAGGTACGTGCAAGTACGACGCACGACGAAAATGCTGCGCACAATACTGTTCATCGTTCCGACATCACCAAAAGGTGTGGGGAACCTATGAACACGAAAAATGGCATAACTTCTTTATAAGATGTCGAAATCAAGCGATTCAAAAGCCAAAATTGGATGAAATCAAATTCTCTATAACATGGAACAACTAGTTTTCGAAAACAACCAAGTTTGATAGATCAAAACCATAAAAATCTATAAAACCCTAGTATTAGAAACTTAGATCTACACAAAATTAGCCATTAAAATCGAAAACTCCAAGAACTAAACTTGTAGAGAATGAAGAGATGATCAATATAGACTAATAATATCAAAGAAATAATAAGAAATAAAAAATACAAGTGGTCTCTCATTTGTGCAAGATGTACTTGCCTAAAAGTTGCTTTGAGGAAGGAAATAAAAAGTTATGAGGAGAGAGAAAGGGAAAAAGAATATATATAGTAGGGTTGGGTTGACTCATAAAAACCCTATTCTTAACATGACCTAACTATATGACTAATGACATGTTAAATACTACATGATACAACTAATTAAATTAATTAAATAAATGAAATCCTAACCACAATACGGTCCAAAAATCTTATCACCAAAGCAGTGAGCCACGCCTACAACCAGACAAGGATAAGGGGTGGCACACTAATCCACGATGAGATACTGTTCTATGCCATGACCAGTTATAAATACATGATACATGCAATCAAGATACAGGTGGCAGATACCACATACAAAAAAATAAAAAACTTACGTATTTCGGGAACGGAGAGTGACACCTCTACCCTCCTTTTGTCCTTAGAATTTTGATAAGGATAGTCGACCACGCTCTCCGATCACGAAATACACTCCGGACATATAGCAAACACAATTATCAAACAACACATGACATATGAACATATTACGAAAGAAAGAACAATTAAGTAAAAGCACAAGCAATAATCATACCCTAGAAGGAAAGTGATCGGAGACATACAAATAAAATATGCCTGCCGATTCAGTTGGGTAGGAATTCGTCATCGAGGTCCTACGCTGACTCCCAAAGTGGACAAGGGTCAACGCTTGAGATAAGTTGGTACCAATGACTTTGTGAAACCCGTAAATTTTTTTAATTTATTTAGTGTTATATTTATTATAATTATATTAAAATTATTATATCCTGGAATTTTGAATGTTGGGTCTGACCCGAGTCTGTACCCAGTTTCCGTCCCGAACCCAAACTAGGTTTCATTTCAAAAGATTATTTTTAAATAAAATTTTGAATTATTAAAAGATTATAACTCTCATTAATATATATATATATTTAACTTTTATTCATTAAACTCACTAATTCTCTTTCTTAAAACCAACAAAGGAAAGAATCTTTTCCTTTAACTTTCTTTTAACTCTCTCTTTCTCCAGGGGAAAAGAAACTCTACCTTTCCCAAACGGCCAATGGCCGAGCCCTTCTTCTCTGAATGCTCGGCCGACCCCTTTCCCTTCCGTAACTTCCGGCGACTGCTCCTCTTCCGAAACCCCTACATCACCCCTATATAAACCCCCTTCTTTTCATTCTCCTCATCCATAAATTTTTTCCAAACTCCAGTGCCCAAGTTTCCCTCTGCCTGAATCGTGCCCCGCTGACCGTCGGACCTCGGCCACCAGACCGCCCGATCTCTTCCGCCCACTCCGACGACTTTTCGTGCAAGCCACCCGCCGACCGAGCCCCGCCCCCAGGCCGAATCCGCCGTCGCCGCCTCCTCTGTTCGACGACCCGCGACCACCGGTGACCCCCGCTCGGGGATCTCCTTCGCCGGTGACCCCCGCGCCCATGTCCGACCTCCTGTGGTCCCCGATCCGGCTACCCGTGCTCGATCCGTGGCCCTTTTCCATTGTTCCAGCTCTGTCCGTTTTCGTTCCTGAGTTTATTCCGCGGCTCCCTGACCAACGGATAGTGGTAATTTCTGTTAATCTCAGTAGTTCGTCCCTCCTGAGTCGATGATGATTTTGGTTCTCCAATCCCGTTGCGATATTCGGTTGCAGTTTCCGGTTGTGTTCTCGATATTTTCGAGACTCATTTCGGAATAAGTTTTGGTTGGTTTCATTTGGTGATTTATTGGAGAGTTAGTTCTGTGGTTTTTAGGTTCTCGGAATTTCCGAGGTAATTCCGGATAGGTTCTGTCTTCTCTGTTTCGGAATGTCGATTGTGATTTCAGATTTTCTGAGCATTGATGGCTTGAGAGCTAACTATTTGTTGATAGTTGCATTCTATGGTTCTGTGGTTATCTTATTCTGGTTTTGGGAAGTTTTCCTTAAGTGTTGGTTGGAAACTTAAGTTCCGAAAACAATTATGTGAGTATATTTTTATATAAAAAATGGTTATTCCCTGGTATGGGACTTATATTTGGTGATTGTGGCACATTTTTCCAGTTTTGGGTTTTCCCAAAAATGGAGGAAATGCTGCCAAAATTTTTATAAAATTTATAAATAAATATTTTAAATCGGATTTCGGAAATATTTTATAAATTGGATTTTGGGCGACGACCGTACTGGTCTGCGGGACCTAGCGAAATACAAACAAAATCGGTCATGCCGAACGTTGAGGCATTAGCTAATTTTGTGACGATTGGACCAAGTCTGAGACTCTTAATAATATTTATTTTAATTTAATTTATTAATTTTGTTAGTAATTAAAGTGCATGATATTATTTAGAGCTAACTAACCTTTTCTCTTATTTTAATTTATGTAAAAAGGTCTGTAAGGGCATAAGCCTAGCTTTCCTATTTTTCTCTATGGCAACGTATTTGTGTAGTGTGGTTTTGGCATTTTTTGGTATTTTTTTAGTTGTTGATAAACGCGTAGAATATTAAATAAGTATTTATTTTATATGAAAAAAATTAATAGTTTTCTCACATTAAATTAATAATGAAATACAAGTTTGTATTATTTAGCAAATTCACGTTTTCTTGTTAAAAAGGAAATCTATTTTATATATATTACAAACTTACAAAGTTTTGCTAAAATAACCTGTAAATGCGATTTTCCATATAAAAGTTAATTGGATTTTACTTCGTTCATTAATAGTTTTAACTCACATCGATAATCATATTTCAGTAAATTAAATAAATAAAACTAAAATTTGACTAGGGTTCTGTTCTAGAGATTTCAACTAGCACACCTAGATATGGTTCAACATTGGTTCTAAGATAGAATTCTCAACTTGTAGGATTTCAAGAACATACTTGACATCTTCTTCGGTTCAGACATCTCAATACAGTCAATAAAACAAAGGCAAGTACAAATTTGTGTTAGTTTACCAATTATTTAGTAATCGTTTTATTGCAAGTTTAAACCACGATGCAACACGGAACTCTCTCTGAGAGCATTGACTGTTAGGTACTGGGGGAGTAGTGTAATGAGTATGACCACATCCAAAGTACTATACTGACTGTGTTAGCTTACCCCTCATACACACGGGGATAAGCCATATCGTATCAATAGGATACAACTGTACAACCCAATCCGGTCAAATTTATTGCCTATTCATATCACAATATTTTAACTGCTGGAGAACTATTTATTTTAAATTGTTTAAAAGTGCATAACTCTATTATTATTTCAATTGTTGGATTATCATGAATTGTACTTTGCTCCCTCCTGACTGGAGACCAACATTTTTAGGTGATTGCGTCGTCAAGGATCTGATGTCTAACTCTTGTCCCGTAGAACTTGGAACCCCAGAATCTGAAGAGCTGGATTAGTATTTTTTTTTTGGAAACAAGTGTAATAATTGAATGCTGTATTAATGTTTGTTGTATTTCAGGCTTTTCAAATTGAATAAAATGTTTTTATATTTCGTTAGAATTTTATCTGCATGTGTTTTACTGCTTGATACAGCTTACTGCCGCCGTCTCAACAACGGTACAGGCTGGGCATGATCCGATTCGACCCAACAAATTGGGACCGGGTCGTGACATATTTTTAGTGGTGACCCATGCAGGTCAGATCTGTAAATTGGTCTAGTCAACTTAGTCTAGACCATCGCACAGTTCTGTAACTTGACCTAGGGATAGTTGAGACTTTAGGAAAATAGACTTTAGAAACAAATATAACACTTAGATGATATACACCATGTTACATTATAGGGCCAAAAATTATTTACTTAAATATCTATTTTTGCCTGCTTATAGATTCGTAGGATACCTTGTTTGTGTTTATACCTAAACCTTATCTAGATTAGGCTGATTGTACCTTTGACTGTCCCATGACTTTCGAGATTATTTTCCTACCATAATTTTCAGGTTCTAGTATACCTTAGGATTCATATTCTTTTTGGAATAAGATTGAATTCTTTGGTCTTCTTCTTCTTTATCAAACCAAAATTTCGAATTCTTCATTACTTCTCTACCTTTAATTGAAATCTTGATTCGTTCGCTATGTAGAATTTCGAATTCTCTTAGCAACCCTGATAAATTCTTATCTACCCAATATATATCTACAACCATTATCCAACCTTTTGCCTTGATCTCATTTCCAATTGACTAACTTTCTCGGAATCAATCCTGAATCAAAATTCTTCTGGGATCATTTAAACCTCAAGGTGAATTATTACCAGAAGAATTAGTTTAGTTCATGATTCTCTTAAAGGGGTTATTTTCAATTTCAATATTGATTGTTATCTCCTGAGTTATTCCAAAGACCGAGAATATTCTCATCTGTTGACCTAATTCCTCTATTCATCTTGAAACCCTACTCTCTCTATGCAAATTTTTTTGATCAAATCAAAGGCCTAAAAAGTTTCTATGATTGAATACCATGAAGCAGGAACAGTCAGAAAATTAATCACATTTTGAATCCATTCTATTATTGAATTTTCTTTAGTCATGGAAATTTTGAGCTGTCCCAAAGCTATTTAATTTCTTGGCGTTACTAGACAATTTCAATTTGATTTCCTTAAATCAATGAAACTTATCTTCTCTCAAATTTCCAACTTTCCTTAGTTATGGAATTATTCTTCTCAAAATAATTTTCTGTATTCCCTGAGTGATTTGTTAGGAATATTTTTATTGGTTTTTCTTACTTAATCCGAATCTGTGATGCTTCTATCTTATCTAGTGTTTGACTCAATTATTCAAATCAAGGTTGATCGTTTCATCTTTGGAAAAGAAAATCGGAGAACAGATACTCCTTTTTATTTTAGCCCCAGTCTCTTAAATCTCAAACACATATTTTCATAAATCCCTTAACCTCAGAAGAACAGTCATCTACATTTTCTATCCTGTTTAGAACTTTAAACTCGTTTGAATTTTTGAAATTTCTCTGAAATTCACATGGACAAAGTTGAGGAAATATTTAGCAACCTAACATGACTCCGCACATTTACGTAATAGTCATTTATCTGAATTATGGAAAACTGCAAGTTTACTGCAGCTAGTTGTGCACTGGCGAGACATAAACTCTAAGTTGAAATAATGACAGGTAATCGTTAGGTTTCCAAATATTATTGAGACTTTGTTCTATGTTTGCTTAGCCATGAAATGGATAAAGTTGGAAGATTACTCGGTAAACTAAATTATTCAAGTTATGGAGTCAAAAATTCATTGCAGTCAGGTGCACACTGGCGAGGCATGCATTTGAAACAAAGTAAATTGAAAATAGTGGTTTTCGAATATTAATAAGACTATATTCATATCATGGTTATCTCTAATCATTCTGAGGATTTGTATTCTAGCATTTGCTCCCACTTCCAGAAATATTCTATCGGATTATATTCTTGTCATGGCTATTTTAAATCACCCTCACTATCTTAAAATCGTACAACTTGAGTCATAAACTCCTATACCTCATACCAGTTTGAATTGAAAATTATCCCTCATTTTGAATTTTTTTTTTTTGATTAATGTCGTATTTTATGACCTTTCTATTTTTATGATCTTATTTAAAATTTTCTATCTTATGATTATATAATTTATACCTCGATTTTACTCGTGTCTAAAATGATTTTTGATCACAACAAATATTCTAACTCTATCATAGATGATTTTAAAACATACTGATATTTATCTTTATACCTAGCAATCACGCCTCGAATCTGATTCTGTCTAATGATGTAAACCTAGAATAGTTTATAGCATGGATTTCTAGAGTACACGAGTTACGAATAAAAATGAGATGAATATGAATATATGTGATTTAAATTTACATTAAGAAAGAGATAATTAATGATGTTAATATCAAAGCAAATTGATATTTAGGATAGAGGTGGTTAAATGATAAGCATGAGGATACATTTTAGGAAGACGCGATAAATCGGATGAATTTTTTTTTAAAGGTATAACTAAGCAAGGATGATAATTGTATGAATACCAGGATTACAATGGAAAGATTGGATGAAATATGTAATAAGATATTTTGACAGTTGAAGTGATACAATAAAAGCAAAATGAAGGATTTGAGCTTAATCATGATAAATAAAACTTTATAAGAGTTCGGGATCAAATATATAAATAAAGAATTGAAATCAGGATATATACATGTTAGTCTAAAATCACAAGAGTGATCATCTGTGAGAAAGAAATGATAAAATTTTATGGATCGTGACAAATCAGAATATTGAAACGTGGTGTAGGATTTTATTGGGCACCAGGGCTTGACATTGAAGTATTAAAGACTAGAAGTATCAAATCATAGAATTAAATTGAATACATTAGCAAGCTGGGAGAAATACATATTGCATGAATATAAGATGTGTTCAAGATTGAAAATATAGAAGACAAAATTTTAAGGTGATTGGCACTTTAGGAATGGAATCGAGAATTTAGTAATCATGGAGAATAACATTATTTCTAAAGGAGGAAAGAATGTAAATTAAATAGTGGATAAAATTGATGAATATATAGCATTAGATGAGTTTTGGGATTGTTAACTTACTTGGGCATAAGATTGTTAAGGAAGATGTCCAAACTGATTTCAGGCATGATTGCATGATTAAAACCCTGACACTGTCCTTTAATTTCGAGGACGAAATTTTCTAAGGAGGAAAGGTTGTGAAATCGGTAATTTTTTTTAAATTTATTTAGTGTTATATTTATTATAATTATATTAAAATTATTATATCATGGAATTTTGAATGTTGGGTCTGACCCGAGTCTGTACCCAGTTTCCGTCCCGAACTCGAACTAGGTTTCATTTCAAAAGATTATTTTAAATAAAATTTTGAATTATTAAAAGATTACAACTCTCATTAATATATATTTAACTTTCATTCATTAAACTCACTAATTCTCTTTTTTAAAACCAACAAAGGAAAGAATCTTTTCCTTTAACTTTCTTTTAACTCTCTCTTTCTCCAGGGGAAAAGAAACTCTTCCTTTCCCAAATGGCCAATGGCCGAGCCCTTCCTCTCTGAATGCTCGACCGACCCCTTTCCCTTCCGTAACTTTCGGCGACTGCTCCTCTTCCGAAACCCCCAAATCACCCCTATATAAACCCCCTTCTTTTCATTCTCCTCATCCACTAATTTTTTCCAAACTCCAGTGCCCTAGTTTCCCTTCGCCTGAACCGCGTTCCGCTGACCGTCGGACCTCGGCCACCCGACCGCCCGATCTCTTCCGCCCGCTCCGACGACTTTCCGCGCAAGCCACCCGCCGACCGAGCCCCACCCCCAGGCCGAATCCGCCGTCGCCGCCTCCTCTGTCCGATGACCCGCGACCACCGGCGACCCCCGATCGACGATCTCCTTCGTCGGCGACCCCCGCGCCTGTGTCCGACCTCCTGTGGTCCCCGATCCGGCTACCCGTGCTCGATCCGTGGCCCGTTTCCATTGTTCCAGCTCTGTCCATTTCCGTTCCCGAGTTTATCCCGCGGCTCCCTGACCAACGGATAGTGGGTAATTTCTGTTAATCTCAGTAGTTCGTCCCTTCCGAGTCGATGATGATTTTGGTTCTCCGATTCCGTTGCGGGATTCGATTGCAGTTTTCGGTTGTGTTCTCGGTATTTTCGAGACTCATTTCGGAATAAGTTTTGGTTGGTTTCATTTGGTAATTTATTGGAATTCTGAGTCAGTTCTGTGGTTTTCAGGTTCTCGGAATTTTTGAGGTAATTCCGGATAGGTTCTGTCTTCTCTGTTTCAGAATGTCGATTGTGATTTCGGATTTTCTGAGCATTGATGGCTTGAGAGCTAACTATTTGTTGATAGTTGCATTCTATGGTTCTGTGGTTATCTTATTCTGGTTTTGGGAAGTTTTCCTTAAGTGTTGGTTGGAAACTTAAGTTCCGAAAACAATTCTGTGAGTATATTTTTATATAAAAAATGGTTATTCCCTGGTATGGGACTTATATTTGGTGATTGTGGCACATTTTCCCAGTTTTGGGTTATCCCGAAAATAGAGGGAATACTGTCGAAATTTTTATAAAATTTATAAATGAATATTTTAAATTGGATTTCGGAAATATTTTATAAATTGGATTTTGGGCGACGACCGTACCGGTCTGCGGGACCTAGCGAAATGCAAACGAAACCGGTCATGCCGGACCTTGAGGCATTAGCTAATTTTGTGACGATTGGACCAAGTCTGAGACTCTTAATAATATTTATTTTAATTTAATTTATTAATTTTGTTAGTAATTAAAGTGCAGGATATTATTTGGAGCTAACTAACCTTTTCTCTTATTTCAATTTATGTAAAAAGGTCTGTAAGGGCATAAGCCCAGCTTTCCTATTTTTCTCTATGGCAACGTATTTGTGTAGTGTGGTTTTGGTATTTTCTGGTATTTTTTAGTTGTTGATAAACGCGTAGAATATTAAATAAGTATTTATTTTATATGAAAAAATTTAATAGTTTTCTCACATTAAATTAATAATGAAATACAAGTTTGTATTATTTAGCAAATTCACGTTTTCTTGTTAAAAAGGAAATCTATTTTATATATATTACAAACTCACAAAGTTTTGCTAAAATAACCTGTAAATGCGATTTTCCACATAAAAGTTAAATGGATTTTACTTCGTTCATTAATAGTTTTAACTCACATCGATAATCGTGTTTCAGTAAATTAAATAAATAAAACTAAAATTTGACTAGGGTTCTGTTCTAGAGATTTCAACTAGCACACCTAGATATGGTTCAACATTGGTTCTAAGATAGAATTCTCAACTTGTAGGATTTCAAGAACATACTTGACATCTTCTTCGGTTCAGACATCTCAATCCAGTCAATAAAACAAAGGCAAGTACAAATTTGTGTTAGTTTACCAATTATTTAGTAATCGTTTTATTGCAAGTTTAAACCACGATGCAACACGGAACTCTCTCTGTGAGCATTGACTGATTGACTGTTGGGTACTGGGGGAGTAGTGTAATGAGTATGACCACATCCAAAGTAGTATACTGACTGTGTTAGCTTACCCCTCATACACACGGGAATAAGCCATATCGTATCAATAGGATACAACTGTACAACCCAATCCGGTCATATTCATTGCCTATTCAGATCCTAATGTCTTAACTGCTGGAGAACTATTTATTTCAAATTGTTTAAAAATGCATAACTCTATTATTATTTCAATTGTTGGATTATCATGAATTGTACTTTGCTCCCTCCTGACTGGAGACCAACATTTTTAGGTGATTGCGTCGTCAAGTATCTGATGTCTAACTCTGGTCCCGCAGAACTTGGAACCCCAGAATCTTAAGAGCTGGATTAGTATTTATTTTTCTTTTGGAAATAAGTGTAATAATTGAATGCTGTATTAATGTTTGTTGTATTTTAGACTTTTCAAATTGAATAAAATGTTTTTATATTTCGTTAGAATTTTATCTGCATGTGTTTCACTGCTTGATACAGCTTACTGCCGCTGTCTCAACAATGGTACAGGCTGGGCATGATCCGATTCGACCCAACAAATTAGGACCGGGTCGTGACAGACTTAACTAAGAACGAGACTCTGTCCAGGACGTACTCTCGTAATTAAGACACATGATGAATATCACGTATCATTTGATACGAGAGCAGATGAGTGAGACGAGAAAGTCGCCTTCACTCTTCGAATATAGAACTCAAGGAATTATAATGAATAATACTCAAAGCTTGCCCATAATCTGACCGCCTTCGGCCAACCTCTGCTTAAATACTCCAAATTCTACCTACCTCGGATCCTGCTGAACCCCCTGTCGCTGCCTTCCATTGCCCTGTTGCTGCGGCCTCTGCTTCCCTGCCTGATGCTGTACTTGTTGGTACATATGAGCCTGCTTCAGTAATAGACGTTGGGTTAATGGCCTTACTGTTAGTGCTGGTCCTTGATACGGTGCTACCTCTGGAGGTGGCAACGCCATAAACTGTTGAGCTGGCCCTCCTGGCCTCTATGTCTTTAGGTAAGTAGCTATACGATGGTATGAACCTCCACACTATAAGCACTGCCCATTCGCTGACCGACACACTTCCCGAGTGTGTCCTCCCTTGCCGCAATAAGTGCAACCTGGGCCTTCTTACGTTGTTGGTGCCTCGATTGTTGCTTTTGAACTGGTGCTGTCACAACTGTCATGACCAGTGCTGTATCACGAATACGAACGCCAGGCGCTGGTGCTGACGTTCGGGATACTGCTCCTCCTTTCGCTCTCTGCGTATGAGACCTCTTCTGGCCTCCAGTCCTTGCTGATAACCTTTGAATAGTAAGCTTGTGCCTCCTAGCCGCCATCAATACTGCATCGAATGTCTGTAGTCATGCCCCTCGACCAGTTGCATAATCTCTAAGTGAAGTCCCTGCTGGAACCTCATTGCTCTCTCTGGCTCTGTAGCTACCGTCGCCGGTGTAAACCGACTCAGTCTGTAGAACTCTGCTGTATATCCATCCACCGTCTTAGCAGCCAGCTTAAGACTGATAAACCTCTGCTGAAGCTCATACCGTGCTACCACACCAAAATACTTGGCCTTGAACCTGTACTGAAGACATCCCATGGAACAAGATGCCTTATTCCAACCTCTTCTGACGCCCACCAGTCGCGGGCAAGATCGTGAAGGATCAATCTAACCTAGTCAACCTTTTCTGCTGCTGGAACCTTTGCTGCTACCAAAATGGCCTCAATATCCTGAAGCCAAGCATCTGCCGTAATGGCATCCTCCGTGACATTGATGTATCTTGGGTTAAGTCGTCAAAACCTTCCCGACGCTTTCGAGTCATTTCTGACACTCATTTCAAGAGCTAATTGTAACCCCTGATTCAGTAATACATTCTGTTCCTGCTGCTGGGTCTGTTGTTGCTGTTAGGCTGCTACATGTCGCTGCTAAGTGGCCAAAAATCCCCTGATAACCTTCAGGAGTACTGCAACATCGAGTACTGCCGCTGCAACCGGAACCGTCGATGGTACAGGAATTTCTGGTACCTGTTGCCCTACTGGCTCTGACAATACTTCCACTCGGATCTTCCCAGAGGAAGGTACTCCTCCCTTCTGTTCCCCTGTCGAGCCATGCTCTGCTGGTTGTTCTTCTATATTGGCCTCGTCTACTACTGAGAAAGAAGCAACCCTATAGGAAAAGATATAGGATATCAATTGACAGGATGAGAAAGATTCGAGGATGTAATTCAAGTTATCAATCAAGGTGAGGAAGGAAAGACGGAGCAAGAGATCAAAGGGAACAAGTTTTGATTGAGACTTCTATAATAATAACACCCCACAAGTCTGAAAATCAGACCTGCATGGGCCACCACTAAAACCTTGTCACGCCCCAGTACCGAAATACGAAGACGGACTAGGCCAGCTACTCTATATGAGGTATAAAAATGTCATACGGTGATCGTGGCTGTCAAGAGACTAGGGAGTGCATGCTACAATCAAGTCTTCTATGGTCTCACAGATCATCTACGTCTCAATCAATCAACCAAGAAGCAGTAATAATGATCATATAAGATAAAGTAGTAAGGCATCCCCGACGCTTCATCAAAATGATTCATGTGTCTAGCTACACAAAAATATTGAGCTAGTGCCGAGAGTCAATAGAATATAACCGTAGTCAGCTGTAGTCTGATTTAATTACAATTATATAAAAATGAAACTAACGTCCAGAACAACCGGCTAAACAGGTGCCGGCGGCTAAACACTAAGTACAAAATGAAAGATATTAAGATATTAGAGCGGTGAAGAAAAAACCCACTCATGGTCCCTGGCGTCCATACTCCTGGTGTGCACCATTGTTCGGATAGAAGGCTGGATCCTCTGGCGCTGCTACGATATCTGGCCAAACAAAACCAGCGTGGTCAGGCCTCAAATAGCAAGTACCACAAGGGAGCACATAATGAATAAGACAAAACCCAATGAATAAATTAAGACCTAGTTCAAGAGTTATATGATTATACCATATCATCGAGATAATACGACACCCTTACAACCAAAGAAGGACAAATGGTGCCAATATCGTACCGTGATGAGATACATCCTATAACCATGGTCAGGTTAAGGACTTCTGGTCGTAACCTCGGTCCATAGCCTATCGCAGCACAATAGCCCAACCCAACAACCAAACAAGGATATGGGTTGGACCACGCACCACGATAGTCCACGTTCCTCAGTTACTAACAGAAGAAACATATCACAAGCAAGTCAGTTTACAAGCAGCCAATCAATCCTACGACTTTCTATGATTTGCCTGGGTTATTCCATTAATGCAAATATATAGGAATTCTCAAATCGTATCGTTTCCAAGCTGGGCTAGGAAATCCATTATATATATATACACATGTAGCACTTTGATTATGCACTGGTCTCCCGTGAGGCTACCGTGCTAAAACATATAACACATAGCACGTAGGAGTCGGATATAGTCATCTACTATAGGCGGATGAAACCGTATCCGTGGCGGCCAACCCGACACGTCAGGACAGGACCTGGGGTGGCTGGTGACGTACGATCTCAAGATTCTGTTCGCTTCCAATGTCTCTACCAATTTAAGTTGCTTAGATTAACCCTATGTTGATCTTGGAATTACATGTCGTGGTCACATGGTCATCCTCCTATATGTCGTACCATAGTACGTGTACCCTAAGTATGAATCCACATCAGCTCAAGGAGTCCCAAATCTAGATCCAAGCTTAGTGTAATACATCAAACAATAATCAATATACCACGATACTATTACTAACCAATTACCATGACTGTGCTGGAAAGTACGAATGTATTGACATATAACACGAATGATCACTTAGCACGCAGAGTCACACCTCAGTGCACTCATTAAATAGCACCGCGGTGCATACTAATATTATACCTTAATACATACTTAGAAAAGGTACCAGCATGTATATAGGTAATTAAGTTGGGAACATGGTCAAGTCAGGAAGTCACATGGACCCCTCATGACATAGAAGTCACAAAGGACACACAAGTCTCATACATTCAAGGCACACTAAGGTCAGGCCAGGAAATCAAGGTCATCCAATTAAAGTGAGACATGAAGATTATTGAAGCCAAGACAAAGATCTACAATTTTTATGTTTTGAGGTTTACAAGATTCTAGCTACAAAACAACTCAAACGGGAAAAAACATCTATTTAGGGTAATCTGCGCACGGGCGCACTGTGTGCGCGAGTAAAACTGCCCACGGCATACAGAGCGCGCATGCATGGCACGCGGTCTGCACACTGTGCGTGCATGAAAAAATGCCCACGGCGCAAGGTGCACGCAAGCACGGTGCGCGAACGCACGACAGAAAATTGTGCGGGTGCGCGACGCACGAGATGCGTTACGACAGAAAATTAGATCTAAACCACAAACATCTATAAAACCCTAGTTTTAGAAACTTAGATATACACAAAATTAACTATTAAAATCTAAAACTCCAAAAACTAAACTTGTAGAAAATGAAGAGATGATCAATCTAGACTAATAATATCAAAGAAATAACAAGAAATAAAAAATGCAAGTGGTCTCTCATTTGTACGAGTTGTACTTGCCTAAAAGTTGTTTTGAGGAAGAAAATGAAAAGTTATGAGGAGAGAGAGAGGGGAAGAGAATATATATAGTAGGGTTGGGTTGACTCATAAAAATCCTATTCTTAACATGACTTAACCATATGACTAATGACATATTAATTGTTGCATGATACAACTAATTAAATTAATTAAATAAATAAAATCCTAACCACAATACGTTCTAAAAATCTTATCATCGAAGCAGTGAGCCACGCCTGCAACTAGACAAGGACAAGGGGTGACACACTAATCCACGATGAGATAATGTTCTATGCCATGACCAGTTATAAATACATGATACATGCAATCAAGATACAAGTGCGAAAAAACCACATACAGAAAATCAAAAATTACCTATTTCGGGAACGGGGAGTGACATGGAGGAATGTCGTCTTTACGTCCATCTGCTCGACCTCCAAGTCGAAACTAGCTACCAATGCTAGAACCACTCGAATAGACGACTAGCGAAAAGATCTCATCATAATCTACGCCCTTTTGCTGGCCGTAGCCTCTAACTACCATCATCGTGGAGGAATACCGTCTTTACGTCCATCTTTACATCCATATGCTTGACCTCCAAGGCGAAAAGATCTTATTATAATCTCCGTATTCTCAATCGATCGACATCCGCGAGACCATCCCATACACCACTCAGGGATGAAATTATTCGACAAATCCACGAAACAAGTTTCGAATCACAACCGATTACTTCGAATCTTCGTTCAAACTATTCCTCAAATTTAACCACGTTTACCTATCTCGTATCGATGATAATATCGTCCGATGGATCCCTATCGATAGTCATATCGCATCCTACGAATCAAGTCAAACTCATTTTTGTCCGACATAATTTGAATTTTGCATACGACTTTGCTGGGGTCAACGTAAATTTTGGTGTATATGCCCAGCCCGACTTAGCCAACCGTACTTTTTCTTGAAACCATCTTTTGTTTTTATCGAAAACTATTTCTCATACGATTTGCAAAATATATAGACTTATTGTATGGACATCCTGCAGAACATTGAGAAAGAGAGCACCAACGATATCGATTTGCAGAAGCAACACATCCGAGTTAAAGAATTCAATCGTAAGTCTAAGGATGTAAAGCCGTACTCTGATACCATTATGTCACATCCTGGTCCCGTAGGACCGATCGTCCTCGCTAAGGCGTGATGCCGTATGAGGCTAGATTGCGCTCGTATAAGGCGGTTTCATAACGGCCGATAACAACAGCTTGCGACGAGATCATCGCACAGAAGTCCCGAGCAGAAACATTGAATATACAAGGCAACACAAGCATTGAAACAAAATCAGAGTATTTATTGATAATGAACATAAGATTACAAAGGCGTGTAGCCAAGATTACAATAACTTAAGCTCACTTTTCTCTCTGATTACAAGTCACTTAGCTCTTTCTCATCTCTCAATACAATTGACAAGCCAGCGGATGCTTCAGATAGGCGATGTCCATACATTATGTCCCATATAAGTTCTGACTCTATGCAGTCGCACACCTCGAAATGCCAAGGAACTCTGTGCCTCGACGCATCCAAGAGAGCTCCGTGCCAATAAGCTTCTACATGTGCCTGAACATAGAAACTGTGTGGGTGTCAGTAAACAACTGTACTGGTGGTGTGAGCTCTCCGTCCACCCATACAAAATCGACACGTTCATTTACTTTATGCAACATAATCCCTTTATGATTGTTTTTCTAATCTTGCCTTAGGATCGATTTTAGGACATAGACGCTTGGCCTATTTGTGTCTTTAGACCATTATTATGCTATCGACCGATAACTTCCTTATTCTTGCCTCTAGACCATTCTCGTGCTTGCAACATCAACGTACTGACTCGTGCTTGCCTTATGGCCTATACTTTGGGATGCAACAACATGATTCATGTCATCGACTTGGTTCATGCTTCAACATCGAGGCCGTATATGGCCCTTCTCGACTTAACTCAAAATGACTCAAGTCTGACTTATGCAACTCTATGCCAACGACTTAATATTCGATGCCACATTTTGTGCCGAAGCACGCGTCTTTTCTACAGCCAAATCTTAGGATTCTTAAGACTTGTATTCAATCATGCATACCATTTTTATCCCATTCGTACCATGCTTGCACTTTCTTTTATCCGACCGACACTGTGCTTGCGGATTGCCGCTCAGCATGCCAACTTATCTATATGAAAGGTCATTGACAATTCAAGCCATCTTGGACATGTAGGTGGCACAGACGAGACCCTTGTAGCTAAGGATAGCTAGCCCTGCTCAAGTCCTCGAATCACCGGTGGCGTGTTCTTGCCTAACTACCTTGCTTCCCACCTAGGTCGATACGGTCCTGTGGCCCCAGGTTACCGAACCGAGGGCGCGAAACCTTGTCGACAAGTTGTCCATGACCACGCATCTACGAGAACTTCTAGACTCAACGTAAATGCATGGCCTAACACTACCAAAATATGTTATATCAGCGACGCAAAGGTAAAACGTCGCTACTTTTTGGCAACTTAGCGACGTAATTATTTTACATCGCAATACGTCACTGTTAGCGACTATCAGCGACATATTAAGACTGCATTTAGTATAACAAAATATAACGTCGTTGGAAAGTCAGTGTACGTCGCTATGTTATTATTTTCAGCAACGATTAGCGGCGTTTAAATATAACGTCGCTAATGTATTAAAATATAGCATCGTTTAGCGATGTTTTTTCTAGACGTCGCTAAGTTTCTAATATCCAGCAGATCGGGTTTTCCTTTCCCCCCATTCTCACTCGAAAATTTTCCAAATTTTTTTTATTCCCCCCCAACATTCTTCTCCTCCTTCACTGTTCCTCCGTCTCCACTGAGCTCTTCCTCCCCTGACCTCCCTCATCCTCCACCGACCGTCCTCCTCCTCCTTCTCCTCCGCTGCTGTGTAAGCTCCTCCTCCACCGACCCCCCTCATCCTCCTCTACCGCGAGCTTCTCCTCCTCCTCCACTGCCAACCTCCTCCTCTACCGTGAGCTCCTCCTCCTCCTCCTCCTCTCTGGGATCCTCTTCCACCCTTCTCCTCTCTGGGCTCCTCCTCCAACGCCGACCTCCTCCTCCTCTCGGCCATCCCTTTCCTCGGTTAGGTAAAGCCTAACCCTATATCCTATCTGAGTTTAGACACAACACAGACACGAATAAGACACGAACACATACACTGACATGACATGGGACATGACACAGACCCTAACCCTATCTGAGTTTAGATTCAGCCTTACATATGGCCTCATGTACAATACGATGCAGTGTTAGTATATGTGTCATGTGTTCAATACAAGAACATGGGAATGACTCTTAAAAACTAAGATATGACTTGGATTATTATTGTCTGTATGTGTGTGTGGTTGATAGAGGTGTGTGATGAAGGTGATTGTGCTCAGGCAGATGTAGGCCAATAAACAACAGCAGTATCAGTATCTGTGCTTAGATAGATGGAAAATTATTACATTGATAATTACATGAATGCAAAGCGAGTATTAGTGTTGTGTTATATATGGTAAGAATTGTGTATGGGATTTGAGTTCAGGTAGGGACAGCAGTTAGGATGAAGTTTGATACCATGTTTAGTACTTGGGTGCATCAATAACCTGGAAATATGGGTGTCATATGCTAGTAGGCCAAGTATGTGAGAGTAGGTATTAGTGTTAGATGACTATATTAGTATCAAGATGAATATAATACTTTTGTAAGCCTTTGAGCAATGTGCATGTATCTATCTTACAGAAGTATCTAAAAATGGATATGAATTACTACCTACGGCATCGTTCGTGGATGTACAACCGTCATCCTGATGACATGTACGGTGTGCAAGATGAATTCATAAAGGGTGCACAATAGTTCCTGCAGTTCGCCAAGACGTTCCCTCAGCACATGGACGGTTCCAAAATTAAGTGTCCGTATGTGAGATGTCGCAACTTGAAATATCATCCAGAAGTAAAAATTACATATCATTTATACTCGAAGGGTTTTATGCTGAATTACTATCAGTGGACCGCGTACGGAGAACTTGTGTCTTTAGCATCGGAGTCTAAGCCTTGTGTGGATGTCCACAACCACGCTGCTTACGATGATGGGTAGGTGAATATGGTTTTTGACACGGTAGGGCCTAGTTTCGATTCGGACAATCATGATGCAGTCGAGGAGGCACCGAACGCCGATGCAAGTCACTGGAGTTGCTGGAGAATGCAAGGACTCCATTATATCTTGGTTGTAAGGATCATTCACCGTTGGAAGTGGTTACAAGATTGTTGAGCATCAAGTTTGATTTTAATATGTCGTAAGATTGCTACAACCGACTGATGGAGTTGATTATAGAGATCTTTCCTAAGGGTGCTAAGTTGCCTAAAGACTTCTATCGGTCTAAGAGGATGGTGAGATCGCTCTGGATAGGATACGAAAAAATTGATGCATGTCACAACGGGTGCATGTTGTACTACAAAGACGATACAGATGAAGATGCCTGCAGATTTTGTGGTACTGATCGCTACAAGGGCAATGTTAGAGGAAGGTCTACCGATTCGATGCACTACTTGCCATTGATGTCACGGTTGTAGTGGTTGTTTATGGTGAAGGAGACTGCAGAAAACATGAGTTAGCATAGGCGGGAACAGATCAAAGGAGTGTTGGATCACCCATCTGATGGAGAAGCATGTAAACACTTTGATCGAGAGTATCCAGATTTTGCTTCGGATCCACGTAATGTCAGACTGGGGCTCTGCTCCGACGGTTTTACCCCATTCGGACTTTCGGGCTTCCAGTATTCGTGTTGGCCTGTGATCGTCACTTCGTACAATCTACCGCCTTGGATGTGTATGAAGACTCCATATATGTTCCTCACCGTTATTATCCCAGGTCCGAACAATCCGAAGAGGAACATCGATGTGTATTTATAGGCATTGATTGATGAGATGAATCAGCTGTGGAAAGTAGGTTCTAACACGTACGATGTTTCTAGAAAGCAGAATTTCTAGATGCGGGCAACACTTATGTGGACCACCAACGACTTTTCAGCCTATGAAATGTTATCTGGATGGAGCACGAATGGTCGTTTTTCATGTCCGTATTGCATGGACCGCACTAAGGCTTTCCGTTTGAAATACGGAGGTAAACCATGCTTCTTCGATTGTCATCGACAATTCCTGCCGAAGGATCATCTGTACCGAAGGAACATGAATGCTTTTCATGCCGGCGTTGTGGAAAAGGATAATCCACCATCAAGGTGGCCCGGATACACGATATGGGAAGAGATAAAAGATTTACCAAGAGCTATTCAAGAGCCTGCTAAGGGCTACAAGTATGACGGATTTGGTCGCACTCATAACTGGACGAAGTGGAGTATATTCTGGGATCTGCCATATTAGAGCACCAATCTGGTTAGACATAATCTTGATATCATGCTTATTGAGAAAAATGTGTTTGACAACATAATTAATACTCTAATGGACGTAAAGAGGAAGATGATAGACATGCAATCCAAAGGCTAGATTGGACTTGGAAGAAATATGTAGATGTCCTGTATTGCATTTGATAGAGGAGGGAAATGGGATATTGAAGCAGCCTAAGGTAATTTTCTCATTGGAGAAGGAGGATAAAGTAAGGCTTTGTAGGTGGATTCAAGGCCTAGAATTTCCAGACGGGTACGTTTCAAACTTGAAAAGATGCGTCGACCTCAAGGAGAACAAACTGACGGGTATGAAGAGCCATAATTGTCACATATTCATGGAAAGGTTAATTTCGATTGCATTTCAAGAATTCTTACCCCAGGTTGTTTGGGATCCATTGACTGAGCTTAGCATATTCTTCAGAAATCTTTGTTCTACTAAGTTGCTCGTCGATCGTCTAGAAAAGCAAGAAAACGATATTGTGGTAACACTGTGCAAGCTCGAGAAGGTGTTTCCTCCTAGATTCTTCGACTCCATGGAGCATTTGCCAATTCATATTTCCTACGAGGCACGTATTGGTGGGCCCATCGGTTATTGGTGGATGTGCCCGTTTGGGTCGAGGGTTCTATTTGTGACGCCTATGTTCTCGTGGAGATTACAAACTTTTGCTTGACGTATTTTAAACCTCATGTTGCTACGAATAGAACGAGAGCTCCGAGAAACGACGACGGATATCAAAAATCTAATGATAGAATATTGAAAGTATTCAATGCATCTGGAAAGCCTTCTGGAAAAATAAAGCAGAGAGATTTGAATGACGAAGAGCTAAGGGCTACTCAGTTGTATATATTACTCAATTACGACGAAGATGAAGTGGGGAAGCTAGAGGGGTAAGTAATTAATGATGAGTTTATGCCATCTTAATGTATTAGTATAAGATAATATTATAGTACTAATCGGCGGTTGCTTCGTTATTTTTCAGCACATATAATGATGAGTTGAGGTCGGTTATACCCTACATAATAGACAAAGCATTAGAACAAGAAATGGGACGTCATTTTCCTTCCTGGTTGAGCACATATGTAAGCAGCTTGGTAATTACTGATCTCTTCTAATACAACTGCGCAATAAATTTCTGCTTCTTTGGTATTCAGGTCGATCGTTTAATTTCACCCGAGATAGAATCAATTAGAACAATTGCCAAGGGACCAATTACTGCCGTTAAAATATGGCCAAGTTATTGTGTGAATGGTTTTAGGTTCAAGTCGACAAATGCTCCGATCAGAGACAACTTCCTGGATCTTGATTCCACGAAAAACAATTGTTTGTGTAACAAATTTTCGAACTACAAAGACGTCGATCCAGACAATAATTTCTTTGGCATCTTGCGAGAGATTGTGGAGTTGACATATAATTATGGTAGAGAACCTGCTAAGATTGTGTTGTTCAAGTGTGAATGGTTCGATCCGATAGAAAATCAAGGTTGGAAAATTGACAAGCATGGTCTTATGGATACAAACTGTAAGCGTAGATATCAAGGCTACGAACCATTTGTCCTATCAACTCAGGCTCAGCTTGTGTACTTCACAGCTAATCCGAGACGAGGAACAAGAGGTCTGAATGGTAGACAGTATGCAAGACTAAAGCTAGAGATACCTTTGACGTTGACGAAAAAGCTTATCAAGAGGACGAGCTATCTCTTATAACAAATATTGTTGATGTGACTCCACAGAAGTTACTCATTACACGAATAATAATGTAGAAGAGGTAGAATTATTCGAAGAGGAAGACGAAGTCGACGAAGGCGAAGATGAAAGTGAAGATGAAGAGAAAGAGGAAGATGAGGTCGAGGAAGATGAACAAGATGAATATTCTGAAGATGATTGAGAGAGATGTACTTTTATTTTCTTATTCTGTAGACTTGGTTATCTGGATTATTTGGACTTTGATGTTTTTGTAGAATGTACTATCTGAACTTAAGATGTTTCTTATAGAATGTACTCTCTAGATTGAGATGTTTCTTGTAGAATGTACTTTCATATTTCTGACTGTAGAATATACTTAGTTATTATCTAGTCTCTGTAATTTGTTGTATCTTCATATATTGTTATCAGGTATGACAGGACGACGCGGATCGTTCGGTAGGTCCCGACGTGGAGAACGGGGTTCTCATCCGGTACTTTCTATTGGTACTGGCTCTGGATCCTCGTCGCCGAGTACTCTAGTGGATCGATCAGTACCTCCGTTTGCCACGATATTATATGGCATATCTTCTGGGATGAGTAGTTCCAGGCCTGACACTGCTCCCTCGTCTAGAGTTCCTCCTGCTGATACTGCTCCCTCGTCTAGCGTTCCTCCTACTGATACGACAATGGAGACAGATAAGCATATGGAGGAGGCTGAGCCGATGCCAGACCAATATCAGGTAGATGGTCCGTGCACACCTCCAGAGGAGACGAGGATGGAGATTTGGGCCGACGGTATAAAGTAAGTGGTTTGGTTTATTATATATATCGTTTATTTCTTTATTCATAATAAATTTGTTTATTATGAATGTAATTACCTTTGTATAGATATTGTCCTCCGTCGGTACAGAGACGCCTGGGCCATTTTCTGAGGTAAATTATGGTGGCCCTTGGATAAACTATTCTGATGCACCGGAGGATAGAAGGAACTTCTGGTTTGCGCAGTTCAAGGTAAAAGTATATATGGTTCTAATATTAATCATGTTATTTATTTATATTATATAACTTACTAAATTATTTTTTTCTAACAAACATATTTTTATCCACCGCACCGAGCCGAGTTGATCGAGGGGATGTTTCCTGCCGTCGCCGCCAAGCTGATTCGTGATGCTATTAATGACCAGAAGGATCGTGAACGCCGCGAAAAGTCGATCCAAGGTTGGATCACCCCTGATCAGTGGACTGCGATGAAGGCTAGGTTTGACGTGCCTCGATACAAGGAAAGGTCTGAGAAGGCCAAGGCGGCTAGGCAGAAGGCATCCAAGTGGTACGGTGGGTCGAACCCGATGATGGAACATTTTCGTCGTTTGGTATATTTTTTTATTTCAGAAATATTATTTTAATGTATGTTCGATTAATTTCATAAATAGTATTAAATAATATATTTTTAACAGGTAAGAAAGGGTGGTGATGCCAACATGGTGACCGTCTTCCTGGCCACCCATCGGAAGGACGGGAAGCTTATTGACGAGAGGGCCGAGCAGACTTATGTAAGTATTACAATACTACTTATTAATTTTAATACTTCGTGTTAATTTTAATATAATTTAGTAAATATACATGCAAATAAATATTTATGTAGTTAGTAATAATAAGTACATTAGACATTAGAAATTATAAAGTATCCATACTTTCTTGGCCGACTACCTTAAGTTTCAGGAGCGGGCGGCTGCTAATGCACCTACTGTGGGAGGGGCCGGTAGTTCCTCGCAGTCCGCTCAAGCTCCATCAGCGACGAGCTATGGGTGACCGCCGCTAGTGGTCTTCATAGGGGTACGTACTACAGTACGGGATCCTATGGCGCCCTAGTTGCGACACAGTCCTCTAGGGCCTCCGCTGCTAGTGTGTATGGTCCACAGCCCTCACAGGAGTCTGCCCGAGTCCAGGAGATGGTTGTATCTATCCGTGATGAGATGTTACGATGGATCCAGGAGCAGCAGCATACGGACGATGCTACGCTTCTAGCACAATTGGATGCGCTCGACCGCAGCATCATGGGGCTCAGGGATCGGACTGAAAGGACAGAGCGTGGCGTCACTGATCTTAGAGCGTCGACATAGCACAGCGTGACGCAGCTACAGGCATCACAGCTGTCCATAGGCGAAAGACTGACATTGATGTAGGATTCGATGGTCGATAGCAGTATGAGGCTGTTATCTACCATAGATTCATACAACCAGCGACTAGTAGCAATATTGCAGATACGTCCTCCGGGTGCTCCTTCATCATCATCGATATCACTGTCTCTTTCATCGTCATCGACTCTGTCACTCCCGTTTTTCGTTATACGTATTTCCAGTGTACGTATGCAAAGTTTGACCCATATTTTAATTACTGTATTTATGTATTTCTTTATGGCTTACCTTGATGTATCTTGACTAAGGTTGACCTTGGGTTGGGTTGGTTCAACTTGACTTGCTTTGGATGGCTTGGTTTGGTTTCTTTTGATGGTTGGTTCAATATGTTGAACCATCCCCTCTCTTTATAAAACCCAACCACCCCTTTCTTTCTCTTTATTACTTCAATTTATTTGTCCTCTTCCTTCTCCATTACTCTCCCACCAACCTAGAGAGCTTAGGCAAGTGCAACTTACTTTATGATGGATCTTCCATTTCACTGTTCTATCTTCTTCTCTACATGATTTTAAGCATCTTTAGGACTTGGAGTTTTTGGTTTGGACGGATAAATTTTTGTAGATCTAAATTTGTAGCCTTTTTGGTTTTCTTGGGTTTTGATATACCAAACTTCATTATTTTCAAGTTTTGATTGTTCTATGTTGTAGAGAATTCGATTTTACCCAAAATAGACCTTTGAGAAGTTAGATTTCAACTTGTTTTGAGGAAGTTATGGCCAAATCAAGTTTTGGACATCATCTATGTTCATCTGTCCTGGTTCTGGCAGGGACGATGAATAGTGCTGGCCGCATAGCTTCATAGTATTGGTTGTATAGTGCCAGTCTACATGGATGCATAGTACTGGCCGCATAGTACCAGTCTACATAGATGCATAGTACTGGCCGTATAGCGCCAGTCCGTATGGATGCTTAGTGCCTGGCCGCATAGTGCCAGTCCACATAGGTGCATAATGCTGGCCGCATAGTGTCAGTCTGCATAGATGCATAGTGCCTGGACACATAGTGCTAGTCCGCATAGATATATAGTGCTGGCCGCATAGTGCCAGTCCGTATAGATGTATAGTACCTGGCCACATAGTACCAGTCCGTATAGATGCATAGTGTTGGCCGTATAGTGCCAGTCCACATAGATGCATAGTGCCACTTAGTGCCTATTTTGGCTGTTTTTGGCTGTTTTATGTCCCATTTGGCAGAATTGTGGCCAGAATTTCTTCCAACTTCTAACATAAAAATTGTAGACCTTTTTCTTGGATTCAAGAATATGTTACGAGCTATTTTATGTAAGTTTCTCTCATTCATGATAATGTAAGGATAGAACATGATAGTGGCCTGTTAAGGCACACTCTTAACCAGTAAAAAGTAGCATGACATGATAGTGGCCTATCGTGGCGCTCTCTTAACCAGTAACAAGTAGCATGACATGATAGTGGCCCATCGTGGCGCACTCTTGACAAGTAAACCTGACATGTAATCCTGAATGCTGTTGCTACGACTATCTTGACATGCTGAGTAATAACTCGTCTTGACACCGTGGGTGATTGTTTTTTAATGTTCTTGAATAAGCTGCCAGTCTCGTCTCGTATCATGTCTAGGACTTGCATCCCTGGTTACCACGGTCAGGGATTCATACTAAATCTAACTAGGTTAATTACTAGATTGATCAAAGTAGCTCATATAGAGAGATGTTTCCAGTTACAGACGATCCCGTTATCCCGGCTACACCTGATGGACTTGTAGCCTGTCGACGAGTATGGCACATTTCCAGTCCACTGTCATTTGGGGTACTTCTTGAAATAAGTAATATGTACATTGTCATGTGTTGCACTCAAAGTCACCTAATAATTCTTGATAACTCTTGCATGAACCTCACCTGGATAACCTGGATAGCTGCAGGGCTTGTGACTGTCGGAACATCTCATTGCATCTTGCTAGTAACTAGGCTTGTGATAACCCTAGTTAGTTAAAGTATCAAGCCGTACTCTTTGCTTGGCCGTGAATGTTGGATGGAGTCCAATCATGTCTAGTCTTGTCTAGATCTAGTACATGGCTATCTCAGGACATGCTTTCTTATGCTTTACTTTTAGCAATAAATGGCTAGAGACCCGGCTCTGTTCATGCGAAGGGTTATAATCCTGGTCCTTGTTTGGTTTAAGGATTGTAACCTGGTTTCCGGAATAGTTCCTCGTCCTCTCGTCATTTGTTGCCTTATTTACATTTCATGTTTTTTTTATTATTATTCTTGTTTATGTTCTGACATGCTATTTTTAGTTCTTAAGTGAAGCCTCCCTTGTGGCACTTGCTCTTTCTGGGGTCTGACCCAGCATGTTTTGTATGGCCAAATTTTGGAGCAGCACCCGAGGATCTCCTAGCCTTCCAGCCAGATGGTGAACACTAGACGTAACCATGGCAACAAGTGGGTTTTATTTTGCTCTCCTACTCTATTGTAAATTATTCTTTAGAGGCATTTAGCCTCCGAGCAAGTGTTAGCTCGTGTTAAATTTACATTCCTGTCTGCTTAAGGGCTGTAACATGATTGACAGATCCTAGGGTTGATCATGTATGACTTAACCTCTTGCTAGTCTTCGCATTTTGTATGACTAGCTCCATGATCATCTGAATATGTAATATTTGGGACACCTTACTTTATATGTCTGATGATGTACCATTTTGTTACATTTACTTGCTTGATTAAGATTGAGACACTAGATTTGTTCTTGATCATAAGAGACTGATGGCTTATAGATAAACCCTCATACATCTAGACAGCCGTGACCGTATATCAAGGTGGATTACACTTCTATATACGTAGCTGGCTGTGTCTGTCCCCCGCTCTCTAGTATTCTAGTTCTGGGAATGACACGATTTAAGTGGTAGCCCATGCAGGTCTTATAAATCAAGATGTGTGAGAGTTTTACCAAATAGATGTCTCAATCAGCACTCGCCTTTGATATGTACTCGTGTCTTCTAATCTTCCTAAAATCTTAGCTTGGTTACATGCTTATATCCTTGATCTATCTTGGTACTTCCTTAATGTTCCCCATGTCATTTTCTTCAGTGGTATTGCTCCTGGTCCTGCCGATCAGCCGGAAGAAGAACCACCAGTAAACCAGCCTCAACAAGGAGACCAAGCCCAGCTCTCAGAAGCAGCCTCCCGAGTTATGCCTTCCGGGGATCCAGAGCCACCAGCTCAGCCAGCTCAGCCAGCTCAGCCTACAGAGTGTGACAATGGAGTCTTGGTAGGACTCATCCGAGAATTACTCGCCTCTTAACATCGTCGGGGCGATGTCCTGCACTAGATAGTACAAGATGCTATGGGCAGAGTGGGTTACCAAGGTAACAGTACAGCCAACAATTTCAAGTGCTTGAACCCTCCCTTCTTTGATGGCAGTGAAGATGCTATTGCTGTCGATGCTGGCTTCAGGACATAGAGGTTATCGTTGAGGCCGCAAGGACTCCAGAGGAAGAGAAGGTAGCTGTAGTGCGCCTACAGTTATTGGAATTAGCCCGTACCTGGTGGGCGATGTTAGCAGTTGGATTGGCGGCACCTATCCCATGGGCGATATTCAGTGACAAGTTTCAGATCAAGTACTTTAATACAGTGGCTCGATATGATCTACAGACGAGATTCACCAATTTGAAGCAGATGAGCAGGACGGTCGATGGATATCGGCTGATTTTTCAAGACTGAGTCGGTTTTCTCCCACCTTGGTTGCAACCGAGTTGGATCGAGCGCAGCGATTTCCGCAGGGACTCTACCTAGAAATTATTCTAGCTGTGGAGTAGTTCGAGCATCGAACTTTTGATGTTGTCTTGAGGGCAGCTAGGAGGCACGAGTATACCTCGCAGAGGATCGTGGACCGAACCGGAAGCAGGAAGAGGTCCCATGGACAGATGAGTCTGTCCTCAGCACCAGCTCGGGCAGCTAGGGCTTTGTCGATTGGAGTTCCCCGAAGGGAGAATTCAGTTACGTCGGTTCAGCATTCAACACCGACGTACCCTCAGCAACAGAAGCGGAGGCAGTCTTCCGTAATGGGCTGCACTCATTGTAGGAAGCCAGGACACGTTGCATCGAAGTGTCGCAGAGCACAGGGATTGTGCTTGGCTTGTGGGGCACCAGACCACATGATAGGGTCCTGTCCGAATATAGCTAGTTCATCATCATCGAACCTAACTAGTCCATCGGTTAGGGGACCAGCCCCAACACCAGTGCAGCAGCAGCAGTACCAACCTCCGAGGCTGTTGCCGCCTCAGGCACAAGCCTTCCAACGGCAGAGACCCCAGCAGTATGTCCAGAACCAAGCTCAGATACAGAACCGGCAGAGAGGTTTCCAGTTGAGGGGACCAGCACCCAGAGGGCATGGTCAGGCTATGGTTCTGACCATGGAGGAAGAGTTAGCTTCAGGTGAGGTAGTGGCAGGTACCATTCTCGTCAACTCTTTTCCATCATCAGTATTATTTGATTCGGGTGCATCATATTTATTTATGTCTCTACGATTTGCTATACGGATATGACTGGAGCCCGAGTCATTATCAGTAAGGCTCAATATACTACTGGTAACGGTCTTATGAGAGTAGATAAAGTCTATTCCTTGTGTCGAATCGTAGTTAGCGGTAGAGAGTTTTCTGCTAGGTTGATAGAATTTTCGATGGCCGACTATGATGTGGTCCTAGGAATGGATTGGTTGAAGGATCAATACGCAAGAATAGACTGCCATATTGGCAGGATTATTTTTGTTATTCCAGGCGAACCAGAGTTTTTATTTTCCAGAGGCGAAGTAGAACCTTCTCCACCTGTCTTACGGATGACAGTAGCAGCAGCAGTTCAGTTTCCCAGAGTAGTAGAAGAGTTTCCTGATGTATTTCCCAAAGAGCTTCCAGGAATGCCCCTAGAGAGAGATAGAGTTCACCATTAATTTGCTTCCAAAGACAGCACCAGTGTCAGAGAGAGTCTACAGAATAGCATCTTCAGAGTTAGAGATCTTGTACAAGATGATTGAAGAACTCATAACCAAGGGATTCATTCGTGCTAGTGGATCACCTTGGGAAGCCCCGATACTTTTTGTAAAAAAGAAGGACGGTACGTCAAGATTATGTGTTGATTATCGTACCTTAAACTCTGTAACAATCTAGAACAGATATTATCTACCAAGGATAGATGACTTATTTGATCAGCTCAGGGGAGCAGAAGTATTCTCGAAGATTGACTTGCGATTAGGGTACCATCAGATCAGAGTTAGAGGGCAAGACTTCTCGAAGACAGTGTTCAGATCAAAATATGGACATTGGAAGTTCCTTGTTATGCCATTTGGAGCGACCAATACGCCAGCCGTATTCATGGACCTCATGAATCGTATCTTCATGTCCTATTTAGACCAGTTCGTGGTAGTATTTATAGACGACATCTTGGTCTATAGCAAGAGTGAGGCAGAGCATGAGCAGCATCTCCGTGTAGTTCTTCAGATTCTCAGAGAACACCAGTTGTACGCAAAGTTCAGTAAGTACAAGTTTTTGCTTGATCGTATTTCGTACTTAGGTCATATCATCACCAGAGGTGGAGTGGAAGTTGACTCCCAGAAGATATTGGCTATAGAGACATGGCCAGTTTCCAGCACCGTCGCAGAGGATCGCAGTTTTCTAGGATTGGCGGGCTATTACCGGCGATTCGTATCAGACTGTGCTAGGATTTCAGTGCCCTTGACTCAGTTGACCCGCAAGGATGTACAGTTTGCTTGGGCAGCAGAGTGTCAAAGTTCATTTGAGATGTTGAAGCGATGATTAATGACGGCCCCCATTCTCAGTCTTCCAGACGGGACTGGAGGATTTTCAGTTTATTGTGATACTTCAGGCAGAGGATTAGACTGCGTATGGATGCAACATGGTAAGGTAGTAGCTTATGCGTCATGCCAGCTTCATGACCATGAGAGGAATTATCCTACCCATGACTTGGAGTTAGCAGCAGTAGTTTTTGTATTGAAGCTTTGGAGGCATTATTTATATAGAGATCGGGTGGAGATTTTTACCGACCACAAGAGTCTTAAGTATGTGTTTACTCAGAAGGATCTTAATATGAGTTAGCGAAGATGCCTAGAACTACTGGTGGATTATGACATCAACCTGCAGTATCATTCCGGGACGGCCAACGTAGTAGCAGATGCATTGAGCAGAAGAGCTGGAGTTTATTTTCTAACAGCACAACCAGAATTGTTAGCCGATCTTCAGAAGATGGGGATAAAGATAGTTCTTCCTACCAATATGGCATTGATGGCTAGCATGCAAGTTCAATCTAGTATAATTGAAAGGACAAGATGGCGCAATCAGTAGATTTTATGTTTCAGCGGCTCGGAGCAAAGTGTGAAGCAGGACGGAGAGCAGAGTTATGTATCCACGAAGATGGTACTCTCCGACATGGAAGGCATCTTTGTGTACCCAGTGGTGATATCAGACATACGATCATGGCAGAGGCTCACAGTTCTCAGTATTCAATTCATCCCGATGGACGAAGATGTACCGAGACATCCGTTACCATTTCTGGTGGAATGGCACGAAGAGGGAAATAGCCCGGTTTGCCTCCCGATGTTTAGTTTGCCAACAAGTTAAAGCTGAACATCAGAGACCAGCTGGACTTCTTCAACCTTTACTGACCCCAGAGTGGAAGTGGGAGCATATAACCATGGACTTTGTAACTGGTTTACCTAAATCCCCGGCTGGCAGGGATGCTATATGGGTTATCGTCGATCGTCTCACGAAGGTAGCTCATTTTCTCCCATTCAGAGTTGGTCAGTTGACGAATCAGCTAGTAGAGATATACCTTAGGCAGATTGTCAGATTGCATGGAGTGCTAGTTAGTATCATATCTGATAGAGATTCAAGATTCATATCGCACTTTTGGCAGAGTCTTCAAGAGAGTTTGGGGCTCGTCTGAAGTTCAGTTCAGCATATCATCCGGATACAGATGGTCAGTCAGAATGCACGATTCAGACTCTTGAAGATATATTACAATCTTGTACGTTGGACTTCGATAGTTCATGGAAAGATCACCTGCACCTAGTGGAGTTCTCCTATAACAATAGTTTTCAGGCCAGTATCCAGATGGCACCCTTTGAGGCCTCATACGGCAGAAATTGCAGATCTTCGTTAGCATGGGATGACGTTGGCAAGAGACAGATGCTTGGTCTAGAGATGGTTATGCAGACAATCGAGGTGTTCAGACAAGTCAGAGATCATCTTCGAGTTGCCCAAGATCGCAAGCGCCATTGGGCCGATTCTCATCGGCGTCCCCATGAGTTTTCTATCGGTGACCACGTATTCCTTAGGATCTCGCCTGCCCGTGGCGTTATTCGATTCGGCGTACGGGGAAAGCTTAGTCTTAGGTATATAGGGCCATTTGACATTTTCTAGCGAGTAGGTGATTTGTCATATCGTCTCGCTCTTCCGTCGTTGTTACATGAGGTACATGACCTATTCCATGTATCCCAATTGCGATGGTATATCCCAGATCCGAGCCATGCCCTTGATCATTTGGAATTGGTTGTTGGTACCAATCTTTCGTATGAGGAAAGGCATGTATCCATATTGGACCAAAGAGAGAAGGTACTCAATAACAAGACTATTAGTTTAGTCCGTGTTGCTTGGGGTCACCACTCTTTAGGTGAGTCAACGTGGGAGTGTGAGGATGATATCCTCTCGCGATATCCACACCTATTTGGCTCATAAGGTATAATGTCTTCCTTGTGCCTTATGCTTTTAAATTTCTTGCTTGCATGAATAATTACTTGATTGGTTGTTAGTCGTAGATGGCTCGTGCTTCAGTATAGCTTGTCCCGACATCTCTAGTCTCTTGATTAAATTCTGAGGACAAAATTCTTTTAAGGTGGGTGGAGTTGTCACTCCCATTTTTTGTTATACGTATTTTTAGTACACGCATGCAAATTTTGACCCGTATTTTATTTACTATATTTTTATATTTCTTTATGGCTTGCCTTGATGTATCTTGACTAAGGTTGACCTTGGGTTGGGTTGGTCCAACTTGACTTGCTTTGGATGGCTTGATTTGGTTTATTTTGATGGTTGGTTCAACATGTTGAACCATCCCCTCTCTTTATAAAACCCAACCACCCCTTTCTCTCTCTTCATTACTTCCATTTATTTCTTCTCATTCTTCTCCATTACTCTCCTACCAACCTAGAAAGCTTAGGCAAGTACAACTTGCTTCATAATGGATCTTCCATTTTATTGTTCTATCTTCTTCTCTACATGATTCTAAGCATCTTTAGGACTTTGAGTTTTCGGTTTGGACGGATGGATTTTTGTAGATCTAAGTTTGTAGCCTTTCGATTTTCTTGGGTTTTGATCTACCAAAATTTATTATTTTCAACTTTTGATTGTTCTATGTTATAGAGATTTCGATTTTACCCAAAATGGACCATTAAAAAGTTAGATTTTGACTTGTTTTGATAAAGTTATGGCGAAATCAAGTTTTGGACATCTTCTATGTTCATCTATCCTGGCAGGGACGATGAATAGTACTGGTCACATAGCTGCATAGTACTGGCCGTCTAGTGCCCGTCCGTATGGATGCATAGTGCTGGCCGCATAGTGCCATTCCGCATAGATGTATAGTACTGAACGTATAGTACCAGTCCGCATGGATGCATAGTGTCTGACCGTATAGTGCCTAGCCGCATAGTGCCAGTCCACAAAGATGTATAGTGCTGGCCGCATAGTGCCAGTCCGCATGGATACATAGTACCTGGCCGCATTGTGCCAGTCCGCATGGAAGCATAGTGCCTGGACGTATAGTGCCAGTCCACATAGATGCATAGTACCTGGCCGCATAGTGCCAGTTCGTATAGATGCATAGTGCTGGCCACATAGTGCTAGTGCGCATAGATGCATAGTGCCGCATAGTGCCTATTTTGGCTGTTTTATGTCCCATTTGGCAGAATTGTGGCCAGAATTTTTCTCAACTTCCAACATGAAAGTTGTAGATCTTTTTCTTGGCTTCAAGAATATTTTACTAGCTATTTTATGCAAGTTTCTCTCATTCATGATAATGTAAGGATAGAACATGAAAATGGCCTGTTAAGGCGCACTTTTAACCAGTAACAAGTAGCATGACATGATAGTGGCCCGTCGTGGCGCACACTTGACAAGTAAATCGGACATGTAATCTTGAATGCTGTTGCGACGGCTATCTTGCCATGCTGAGTAATAACTCGTCTTGACACCGTGGGTAATTGTTCTTGAACGTGCTTGTATAAGCTACCAGTCTCGCATCATGTCTAGGACTTGCATCCCTGGTTACCACGGTCAGGAATTCATGCTGAATCTGACTAGGTTAATTACTAGATTGTTCAAAGTAGCTCATATAGAGAGATATTTTCAGTTACAGGCAATCCCGTTATCCCGGCCACACCTGATGGACTTGTAGCCTGCCGACGAGTAGGGCACATTTTTAGCCCACTGTCATGTGGGGTACTTTTTGAAACAAGTAATATGCACACTGTCATGTGTTGCACTCAAAGTCACCTAATAATTCTTGATAACTCTTGCATGAACCTCGTTTGGATAATCTGGATAGCTGCAGGGCTTGTGACTGCCAGAACATCTCATTGCATCTTACTAGTAACTAGGCTTGTGATAATCCTAGTTAGTTAAAGTATCAAGTCCTACTCTTTGCTTGGCCGTAAATGTTGGATGGAGTCTAGTCCTGTCTAGTCTTGTCTAGATCCAGTACATGGCTATCTCAGGACATGCTTTCTTACGCTTTACTCTTAGCAATAAATGGCTAGAGATCCGGTTCTGTTCAGGCGAAGGGTTACAACCCCGGTCCTTATTTGGTTTAAGGATTATAACCTGGTTTTCGGAATAGTTTCTCGTCCTCTCGCCATTTGTTGCCTTATTTACATTTCATGTTTTTATATTATTATTCTTGTTTATATTCTGACATGCTGGTTTTAGTTCTTAAGTGAAGCCTCCCTTGTGGTACTTGCTCTTTCTGGGGTCTGACCTAGCTGGTTTTGTTTGGCCAAATTTCGGAGTAGTACTCGAGGATCACCCAGCCTTTCAGCCAGATGGTGAATACTAGACGTAACCCTGGCAACGAGTGAGTTTTATTTTGCTCTCCCACTCTATTGTAAATTATTCTATTGAAGGTTTAGCCGCCGAGCAAGTGTTAGCTCGTGTTGAATTTACATTCCTGTCTGCCTAAGGGCTGTAACATGATTGACAAATCCTAGGGTTGATCATGTATGACTTAAACTCTTGCTAGTCTTCGCATTTTGTATGACTAGCTTCATGATCATCTGAATATATAATGTTTGGGACGCCTTACTTTGTACGTGTCACCCCCAATTTTCATGAACAGGGGTATTTTGGTCATTTTTCCACTTTAGAATTATTTTGAAATTATTTATTTATTTATGATATTATTTTAGGGTTATTTGAGTCGAGTTCGAATTTTAACTCAATCCGACTTGTATCAGGGATCCGGGATAGTTGTGACTCTAGTGGGACCCACACATTAGTTAGGCATGATCCACATGGCATTATTTTTAGTTAGTAGTTAGACTAATTATTTATGGATAGGATTTGGTTAGATTAGAGAATTAATCATGACTAAAATAGCCTCGACTTAAATCCTTCTCCTAATATTAATTAGATAGATTAGTAGGGGGCTTTTTAGTAATTCCTATAGGGGGACACCTAAGCCATAGTGGCCGGCCACCAAGAGGGGGGATAGGAATGAGTATTGATCATTATCCATCTATTTTTCTCTCTTGTTCTTCCCCAAATTTTAGAGAAGGTTCCTATTGATTTTTCCACCAAATCCATTCATTCTTCCACCCAATCTTCTTCTTTCCTTCTCTACTCAAGCTAAGGAAGGAGCTAGCCAAGTTTGGGAGGATTTGGAGCTCGTTCGTGTCCATTTGGGATTCTTACGTGTCGGTGTCGTATTGGAAGGGTTTTTCCTAGATTCGATCTATCGGGAGGTATAAATCTCTTCTCCTTTTTATTCCTACATACATATAGGATAATTTTAGACCGATAGGAATGACCCCCATGGTTGTGTCTCGATTTGTGTCCATTTCGTGTCCAATTGGAGACTTCTAGGTGTGTCCTATGTGTGGTTTTGTGTCCTAGTGGGAAAAACCTATTTTGGACACTTGTATTTTATATATATTGTGTAAATGATTTATCTAGATTTTAATCTTAGATTTCTATTTATTAGAGAATGTGTTCTTCATGTATCTTATGGTATCATAATCTATTATCTATATATTGTATATATATCATGGTTATGTGTATATTTGTGTCTATATATATATATATATATATATATATATATATATATATATATATATATATATTGTGTCTATATATATATATTGTGTCTATATATATATATATATATATATATATATATATATATATATATATAAAATATATATATATATATATATATATATATATATATATATATATATATATATATATATATATGATCTCTAATTAATATGTATATGGTGTGATTTTGTGTCATATATATTCATATGGGGTGTGTAGGGATTTCGGGCAAGGAGGGGGATTGAGAGTGGTGGTGGACTTGGTTGATATTGTGTGTGTGTGTTTGTGTATAGAGAGATATTAGAGAGAGTGTGAGTGAGAGATTAGAGATGAAGAGGGAATGATTGAGTGTAGAAAAGGGAGGGGGACCTGCTGGCTTACACAGCAGCTGTGGGTGTATCAGTCCCCACACAGGGGACTGATTTTAGTGGGGCTGAACAGTCCCCAATGGGGACTGTTTGAAACACAGCAGTAGCAGCAGTAAATATACTGCTTTGTAGTGTGTTTTAGGGGCCAATCCAGCCCCCATTGCAGGCCCCTTAATCAGCCTTGACATGCCCCTAGGCAGCCCCATTGACAGTCCTTAGCAGTCCCAATCCAGTCCACATTGACAGGCCCTATAAGCAGTCCCAAATCAGGCCCTTAACAGTCCATTGGACAGCCCCCTCTTGACACACTTAGCAGCCCTTATATCACCTATTTCTAACCCATTTAACAGTTCCAAACCAGCCCAAATTAACAGCCTATATTTGTCCCAATTCAGTCCACTTATTCAACCCAACTTGACAGCCATAAAACAGTCCCATTTAGCCCCTATATGTGTGAACCTATATTCATATGTATGAGCCTGTAGGTGAGCCTAGGAGTGAGCCTAAGTGTGGTGCCATATGTGAGTTAGTGAGTGAGTGTTGGTGTGTGGGTGTTTAGTTAGATGTTATAACAATATAGGATAAGGTAATGTTGGGATAACCAACATGTATCCTAAGATGGACTAAATATCTAGGAAAACCATATTTCTTGGTAGGTAAACCCTAGATAGGATAGTATCTAGCTACCCTAAGGAGCCTAGGCTAGTATCTTGAAGATTAGCGGGATTTCCTTTGTAATGGGCAAGGTATCGGGAATACCTTATTAAGGATAATATAGGTAATTGTCTAGAAGTTAAGGTAAGTGGTTTAGGGTTTAAGATATGGTTAGAATTTGGTTTCCTTGGTTGGTAATGGTCAGAAATAGTGCTCCTAAACTAGTTTTGACTTCGTTTGACCATTTTGACCAAAAGTCAACAAATGTCAACCGAGAGTCAAACTTAGCCTATAAGTGACTAGAATTAATCGAAACCAAACCAAAATTGACCAGTTGACTGAAAGTCAACAGTTAGTCAACATTTGACTAGTTTGACCTAGGGTTGACCCGGGGTTGACTCAGTATTGACCAGATTTGACCAAAGTTGACTTTTTGACCAAAAGTCAACTATAAGTCAACCCTTGACCCAGATTGACCTAGTTTGACTTGGATTGACTTCCTGTGACCTTGTTTTACATTGGTTGTCCTAGTGTGACCTAGTTTGGCTCAGTATGACCTAGTTTAGCTTGGTGTAACTTAGTTTGACCTAGTTTTGACTTAGACTTGCATATCATGACTAGATTTGCTTTTATTTCATTATTAAATCCTGTTTGGACTAATGGCATCTCATCTATAGGTCTGTAATTACTCTGAGCATCTGTTCACCTTATCAGCTCAGGACCACATGCGAGTACATTCACTGATAGTTTTCATTGTCTTGATATCTGCTATATCCGATTCAGTTGTAGTGTCTTACTCGATTTCCAGTCATGATAGTTCACGGACTAGTATATGTTGGATCATGACATGAGATGTTATTCCTGGATTTTCTTGGTATATTGGTACGCAATATTTCTTATTACATGTGCTGCATAGACATCGATTTGGGAGTGGGCTGACCCCCTGCTTTTGAATCCCGTGTCATGACGTGTCATGTCCAGATCCATTATACTATTCGGGGGTAGAGAATTATTAGGGGCTATGTGATCAAAGTCCCATGACACTATATTCATGTGCTTGTGCCACACTCACCTCACGTAGGGTGTAACAAGATCTCATTCATGTGCTCGTTATCCAGGTTGGCCGGCATGACCTTTTCAGATTTCCATGTGATTGTCGGGCCAAGTGGATAGCCTGATTATGTTTCCCAAGCCGATCACATAATGCTCTAATAATTTAAGTCACATTTTTATATTTATTTATCATAGGAGGCTAAGTTCTGTTCGGAAGAAGGGTTATACCCCGGTCCTTGTTTGGTTTAAGGGTTGTAACTCGGCTTCCGAATAGTTCCTAAGTTATCCTATATATATTGTTGTTCTACTCAGTACTCACATCTCGATATATATTTCATGTTGATTTGTCTTGTATTTTATTATACTGTCTCTTATAGAATTTGTCAATTCATATGGAACTGCTGTTGGTGTTTGTACTTGCTCATTTTCCTGACCGGATACCGTTGATATATTACAGATGATTCTGAGGCAGATTGCCCAACCTATTATGGGGACGGATTAGATGGAGTAGACCTGGACCATGGCTTGATAGTAGAGCCACTAGACTTTGTACACCCAGAGTAGTGTAGCTTAGTTAGGTTTGCCTGGACTGCGATCCAGCTAGTACTTTCATATTGTAGTATCTTATATTATATTCTGTGACTCTGTGGTGTTGTGTATAGCTTTGGGCTTGTGTGGATCTTGAACTTATTTCCTGCTTTCATCTATCATATTTTCTTTCCGTGCTATCTACCTTAGCTTTATTTTGTGATTGAGACTGTATTGCTATGTTACCTCCATTCGGAGTGTATATACTGTATAGGTGCCTTTATCTGTTTAGTCGTAGTATTTACAGACCTTATATACAGCGTTCTACCGCCGATTCTGCAGCGTAGGTTGGACGTAACCACGTGCTCGTGCCCCTCATCAGGGTACGGATCGTGACACATTTTTGTGGTGGCCCATGCAGGTTAATGTCGCAATTAGTACGATCTCGTAATGGTGCTCGACTTAGAGTACTAATTACGAGCCTGCAATTAGGACGTAGGATCTAGGGTATGATAGGAGTTACTCAATCACATTTTAGGAAAATTTTGATCTTTTGATTACCATGACAACTCTTCTTGCATTTGAATTCAATTGTCCTCCCTTGATAATATCTTATCTTGTGCCATATTGATCTCTTGGGTTCAATTCGTCTTCAGGATGATAGTAACTCGTTCTCAGGCAGCAGGGCCTAGTACAGTTCCAGAGAGGTCCGATCCAGTAGGACTTCCACCTCCGGCTACGGGAGTAGCAGTCGAGAGAGCAGCAGCCTCAGTTTCTGCCCTTTAGGCGGGAGTAGCAGCGGCAGTTCCAGGAGGTCTTCCACCTCCGGCTGCGGGAGCTGCAGTTGAGGGAGCTGCCACCTCAGTTCCTGCCCCTCAGACGGGAGTAGCAGCGACGGTTCCAGGAGGTCTTCCACCTCCAGCCGCGGGACCGTCCATAGTCATTCCTGATACTCTTCCACCGTCGCCTCCGCTACCGACTGTAGCTCAGCAGATGATGGCCCTGCTACAGCAGATATTGCAGACTCAGAGGGCCCAGACAGAGGCTTAGTAGCATCAGGCTGATGCGTCCCACCGCCAGACAGAGGTGTTACGGCAGAGCATGGAGAACTCACACCAGCTGGCGATGGCAGCCGTAGAGAGGGTTGTGCAGGGTACAGTTCAGGGTGCCCCAGTTCAGCAGCAGGGTCAGAGAAGGCCTGGCACATGCCTAGATTTCAGAAAGATGAACCCGAGGGAGTTCAAGGGTACCGAGGGTATCCTTTACGCGGATGACTGGTTGGAGGATGTCCAGCGGAGCCTGGAGTTAGCAGAGGTCCCGAAAGGGCTTTAGGTGACGTCTGCAGCGAGCCAGTTTTTTGATATAGCGCTGACTTGGTTTTGCATGGATCCTCGTGCGTCGGTGAGGGGTTTGACTTGGGAGAGCTTCAGGCGGCTCTTTAAGGAGAAGTTCTACCCTGATGTGGCCTTGACAGCTTTCGAGGGACAGTTTGTCGGTTTGGTGCAGGAGAACTCGTTGGTAGACGAGTATGTAGCAGAGTTTTTCCGCCTGAGTAGGTTTACACCAGGTCTAATCCAGGATGAGGGGTACAAGGCCCACAAGTTCCGGAGGGGTCTTATCCATGTAGTTCGCACTCGTACCTCCGGGCGACGCGATGCGACATTCGAGCAGATTCTGATGGAGACGCAGTTCGCAGAGGAGGACTTCGGCCTCAAGCCGAAGAGGGGCAGCGATGTTCTAGGAGTGAGCTCTAGTGCGGGGCCGGCAAAGCACCCTCATTTCCAGCAGAGGCAGTTTCAGCAGCAGCCTCAGTTACAGTTTCAGCAGGCACCAGCGCGTGCCCAGCAGAACCGGGGACAGGGGCAGGGGCAGGCTACTCAGTACGGCATCTGTGGGAAGCCGGGACACACTCGAGATGCCTGTAGGAAGAGGATGGGCGTCTGCCTATACTGTGGGGTGCCCGACCACCAGCTGAGGGATTGCCACGCTAGTGGATTCTGAAGAGGCCAGGACAGAGTACAGCAGGCTAGAGGAGGCCAGCAGGGGCGTGCTTTCGCCATGACAGTTGAAGGCACCCAGGCAGTAGCAGAGCAGATTGCAGGTTCCAATCTCTCGATCTCATTTCCGTATTTGCCTCCTTACAAACTGTGTTGAAATTCGATTCCATCTGTTCCGTGATCGTTTGATAAAAATTTTGTTCTTGTGATATGATATTCTTCTGAGATAAGTCGTATGGGCTAGGTCGCCTCGATTATGAGATTTTAGAATCCTCTAGGGTCATGCTAGCAGGCATAGTGAGGACATATAGTCGAATTATGGATGTATTTCTCGGGTGTAGGAATTTAAGATTTTTGCTGCCAAGCATGCGGCAATGCAAAAATTTTAAATACCATAATTCTAGAGGTATATACCTTAGTCGAGGACTCTGTGATTATCGTAGCCTTGCTCACTAGCATGATGGAGATTCTGAGTATCATAATTTGGACAGACGAATACGATTATCGAAGTGCATGATTTTTCTGTGTTTACTTTATTTTAATTTTTGAGGATGAATTCTTTTAAGGTGGATAGACTTGTAGCACCCAGTTTCTAATTAAGAGTAATTTTAAATTTTATAATTTTAGTCATTTAATTATTGTCATTTAATTCATGCTTTGATTTTGGAGATTTTAATCATTTTAAATTTTTAAGCCATGACTTGAGATTTTGATGTTTTGTTAGTGAAACCCTAAAGACTGTTTGACCTAGAGCCTAACCGTATGATTTTGATGTTTTGTGACATTTCTGGCCTAAGGGTATTTTGGTCATTGGACCTCTTTGATTTATTATGATATTATTGCATTGGTGATAGTTGATTTGGCTTTTGATAGGTGAGATTTTGTGTTGGTTTCATGTCCGTGTCGGATACGTAACAGTTTTTATTTGCAAGTGTTGATGTGCCTCAAGAGATTTTTATTTTGCTGAAATTTTTTTGAAGTATTTGAGAGGGATTGTTTTCTGCATGTGCTTTTCTGTGATTGCTTGTTTTTATTTCGAGGATGGAATTTTTTTAAGGTGGATAGATTTGTCACCCCCAGTTTTCATGAACAGGGATATTTTGGTCATTTTTCCACTTTAGAATTATTTTAGAATTATTTATTTATTTATGATATTATTTTGGGGTTATTTGAGTCGAGTTCGAATTTCAACTCAATCCGACTTGTATCGAGGACCCGGGATA
This sequence comes from Iris pallida, assembly GCA_029216955.1. Lineage (NCBI taxonomy): Eukaryota > Viridiplantae > Streptophyta > Magnoliopsida > Asparagales > Iridaceae > Iris > Iris pallida. Next base: position 4,656,492 of record JANAVB010031813.1, read on the forward strand.
GTTGTGACTCTAGTGGGACCCACACATTAGTTAGGCATGGTCCACATGGCATTATTTTTAGTTAGTGGTTAGACTAATTATTTATGGATAGGGTTTGGTTAGATTAGAGAATTAATCATGACTAAAATAGCCTCGACTTAAACCCTTCTCCTAATATTAATTATATAGATTAGTAGGGGGCTTTTTAGTAATTCCTATAGGGGGACACCTAAGCCATAGTGGCCGACCACCAAGAGGGGGGATAGGAATGAGTATTGATCATTATCCATATATTTTTCTCTCTCTTGTTCTTCCCCAAATTTTAGAGAAGGTTCCTATTGATTTCTCTTCCAAATCCATTCATTCTTCCACCCAATCTTCTTCTTTCCTTCTCTACTCAAACTAAGGAAGGAGCTAGCCAAGTTTGGGAGGATTCGGAGCTCGTTCGTGTCCATTTGGGATTCCTACGTGTTGGTGTCGTATCGGGAGGGTTTTTCCTAGATTCGATCAACCGGAAGGTATAAATCTCTTCTCCTTTTCATTCCTACATGTATATAGGATACTTTTAGACCCATAGGAATGACCTCCATGGTTGTCTCCATTTGTGTCCATTTCGTGTCCATTTGGAGACTTCTAGGTGTGTCCTATGTGTAGTTTTGTGTCCTAGTAGGAAAAACCTATTTTGGACACTTGTATTTTATATATATTGTGTAAATGATTTATCTAGATTTTAATCTCAGATTTCTATTTATTAGAGAATGTGTTCTTCATGTATCTTATGGTATCATAATCTATTATCTATATATTGTATATATATATCATGGTTATGTGTATATTTGTGTGTATATATATATATATATATATATATATATATATATATATATATATATATATATATATATATATATATATATGTATGTATATAGGCTCTCTAATTAAAATGTATATGGTGTCATTTTGTGTCATGTATATATTCATATTGGGTGTGTAGGGATTTCGGGCAAGGAGGGGGATTGAGAGTGGTGGTGGACTTGGTTGATATTGTGTGTGTGTGTTTGTGTATAGAGAGATATTAGAGAGAGTGTGAGTGAGAGATTAGAGATGAAGAGGGAGTGATTGAGTGTAGAAAAGGGAGGGGGACCTGCTGGCTTACACAGCAGCTGTGGGTGTATCAGTCCCCACACAGGGGACTGATTTTAGTGGGGCTGAACAGTCTCCAAAGGGGACTGTTTGAAACACAGCAGTAGCAGCAGTAAACACACTGCTTTACAATGTGTTTTAGGGGCCAATCCAGCCCCCATTGCCGGCCCCTTAATCAGCTTTGACAGGCCCCTTGGCAGCCCCATTGACAGTCAGTCCTTAGCAGCCCCAATCCAGTCCACTTAGACAGGCCCTATAAGCAGTCCCAAATCAGGCCCTTAACAGTCCATTGGATAGCCCCCTCTTGACACACTTAGCAGCCCGCATATCACCTATATCTAACCCATTTAACAGTCCCAAACCAGCCCAAATTAACAGCCTATATTAGTCCCAATTCAGTCCACTTATTCAACCCAACTTGACTGCCATAAAACAGTCCCATTTAGCCCCTATATCTGTGAACCTATATTCATATGTATGAGCCTATAGATGAGCCTAGGAGTGAGCCTAAGTGTGGTGCCATATGTGAGTTAGTGAGTGAGTGTTGGTGTGTGGGTGTTTAGTTAGATATTAGAACAATATAGGATAAGGTAATGTTGGGATAACCAACATGTATCCTAAGATGGACTAGATATCTTGGAAAACCATATTTCTTGGTAGGTAAATCCTAAATAGGATAGTATCTAGCTGCCCTAAGGAGCCTAGGCTAGTATCTTGAAGATTAGCGGGGTTTCCTTTGTAATGGGCAAGGTATCGGGAATACCTTGTTAAGGGTAATGTAGGTAATTGCCTAGAAGTTAAGGTAAGTGGTTTAGGGTTTAAGATATGGTTAGAATTTGGTTCCCTTGGTTGGTAATGGTCAGAAATAGTGCTCCTAGACTAGTTTTGACTTCGGTTGACCATTTTGACCAAAAGTCAACAAAAGTCAACCGAGAGTCAAACTTAGCCTATAAGTGACTAGAATTGACAGAAACCAAACCAGAGTTGACCAGTTGACTGAAAGTCAACAGTTAGTCAACATTTGACTAGTTTGACCTAGGGTTGACCCAGGGTTGACTCAGTGTTGACCAGAGTTGACCAGAGTTGACTTTTTGACCAAAAGTCAACTGTAAGCCAACCTTTGACCCAGATTGACCTAGTTTGACTTGGATTGACTTCCTGTGACCTTGTTTGACCTTGGTTGTCCCAGTATGACCTAGTTTAGCTTGGTGTGACTTAGTTTGTCCTAGTTTTGACTTAGACTTGCATATCATGACTAGATTAGCTTTTATTTCATTATTAAACCCTGTTTGGACTCATGGCATCGCATCTATAGGTCTGTGATTACTCTGAGCATCTGCTTACCTTATCAGCTCAGGACCACAGGCGAGTACATTCACTGATAGTTTTTATTGTCTTGATATTTGCTATATCCGATTCAGTTTTAATGTCTTACTCGATTTCCAGTCACGATATTTTACGGACTAGTATATGTTGGATCATGACATGAGATGTTATTCCTGGATTTCCTTGGTATATTGGTACGTGATATTTCTTATTTCATGTGCTGTATAGACATCGATTTGGGAGTGGGCTGGCCCCCTACTTTTGAATCCCGTGTCATGACGGGTTATGTCCAGATCCATTATACTATTCGGAGGTGAGAAATTATTAGGGGCTATGTGATCAAAGCCCTATGACACTATATTCATGTGCTTGCGCCACTCTCACCTCACGTAGGGTGTAGCAAGTTCTCAATCATGTGCTCGTTATCCAGGTTGGCCGGCATGACCCTTTTCAGATTTCCATATGATTGTCGGGCCAAGTGGATAGCCTGATTATGTTTCCCAAGCCAATCACATAACGCTCTAATAATTCAAGTCACATTTTTATATTTACTTATTATAGGAGGCTAAGTTCTGTTCGGGAGAAGGGTTACACCCCGGTCCTTGTTTGGTTTAAGGGTTATAACTCGACTTCCGAATAGTTCCTAAGTCATCATATATATATATTATCGTTCTACTCAGTACTCACATCTCGATATATATTTCCTGTTGATTTGTCTTGTATTTCATTATACTGTCTCTTATAGAATTTGTCAATTCATATGGAACTGCTGTTGGTGTTTGTACTTGTTTATTTTCCTGACAGGATACTGTTGATATATTATAGATGATTCTGAGGCAGATTGCCCGACCTATTATGGGGACGGGTTAGATGGAGTAGACCTGGACCGTGGCTTGATAGTAGAGCCACTAGACTTTGTACACCCAAAGTAGTGTAGCTTAGTTAGGTTTGCCTGGACTGCAATCCAGCTAGTACTTTCATATTGTAGTATCTTATATTATATTCTGTGACTCTGTGGTGTTGTGTATAGCTTTGGGCTTGTGTAGATCTTGAACTTATTTTCTGCTTTCATCTATCATATTTTCTTTCCGTGCTATCTACCTTAGCTTTATTTTGTGATTGAGACTGTATTTCTATGTCACCTCCATTCGGAGTGTATATACTGTACAGGTGCCTTTATCTGTTTAGTTGTAGTATATACAGACCTTATATACAGCGTTCTATCGCCGATTCTGTGGCGTAGGCTGGACGTAACCACGTGCTTGCGTCCCTCATCAGGGTACGGGTCGTGACAATACGTCTGATGATCTACCATCTTCTTACATTTACTTGATTGCTTGAGATTGAGATACTAGGCTTGTTCTTGACCATAAGAGACTGATGACTTGTAGATAAACCCTCATACATCTAGACAGTTATGACCGTATATCAAGGTGGATTACACTTCTATATACGTAGATGGCTGTGTCTGTCCCCCGCTCTCCAGTATTCTGGTTCTAGGGTGTGACAGACTCCACCTGTATCGGTATCAATTTTACGGAAGGAGTACGGGCTGTTCTTATCCCTTAGGCCCGGCGGTGCCCCTCCTGCTCCAGATCCGTAGTAGTCCTAGTTAGGACTGTTTATTGCTTGTTTGTGTAGAGTATTTGTTTGTGTGTTGACCCATGATATTGGGTTTATGTAGACTTATCTCCGTGTTTGATTGGTTATGTAAACTATCTCCGTGGATATTTATGTGTATAAATTAGACATGGTTGTGTAGTCATTGGATATTGGTTGTGTAATGTACTATTAATTTTTATCATATTCTATTTTATTGTTCGTTTTAACTGTATGTGCCATTACCGGTGTTGAGTGTTCCACCGAAGGGGTCGGCGAACCCAGAGAATTCAACGGAGTATTGCTCCGGGTCTATTCATCTTAAATGTTCATTATTAAACTGTAGGGATACTATACAAGCAGAATATGTCATTCTGTTTCTTTTTTTTTGCATATTTTAGCGACATTTAGCACGTTTAGCGACGTTCAGCGACGTGGATTAGCGACTACATAGAAGTCGCTAAACGTCGCAAAACGACGCTAAAATCTGCAGAAATTTACATACAGAATGCAGTCGATAAACGTCGGTAATGGTAATAGTTACGTCGCTAAATCTACCGACGTTTACCGACTAAAGTTATGTCGCTAAACCTACTGACGTCTACGGACTATACATAAGTCGCTTAATCAGCCGACGTTTATTGACTACATATACATCGCTAAATTGCCGACGTAGAGTCGGTCAACGTCGACAGATTAAGCGAAGTATTAATGTCGCTGTAAAACGTCGCAACAATGACATTTTGCCACATTTTCCTTGATAGGGACTTCTGTAAACGCGACAAGCGTGAAAACATCACAGAAAATGTTGCTGAGAAGTTTTAGCGACGTTTTTCTTCGTTTTAGCGACGTTTCTTGGCGTCGCTAATATGTAAAATTTTGGTGGTGTAACTGTCACAATTTACTTTCCTTTGGTTTACTTCTTTTCTTTCCATACTTCTTTTGCAGAGCCCAAACCAGGGTTGCCTCGGCGACTGACCTATAGTTCCGACATATTTCTTCTCAGCAACTGACCTACAGTCCCGACATGTTTTCAATGTTTCCACTCTTATTGACTCAACTCATGAATGGCTAATTGACAGCCTTCAAGCATAACTTAAACAAAACGTGTTATTCATGTGCCATAGACCGTGGCTAACTTTTTATTGAACCAACTATGGCTCGTGCCTTAAACTGACTTATGTTTTATGTAACATTACCGCCCAATTCATACTTTATATGACGGGGGACAGTACTTAAAACGACTTCGATAAGTCAACATAACTTTTGCCTAATTCAATCGTGCAACAACTTAACCCGTTGGGACGAGCAAAGTCTATGCCAAGCCTTGCATCGTAGAAATCTGCACTAAGACTTAAGGGACACTTTGGCTATGCCAATTTGAACGATAGAACTGAGCATGCTTTATCAAACATTTATGAGTGCGACGCCTATGACTTAGGCTAAGTTCATAACTTTGTGGCAAATTAAACCAACTTTCCTTCTCCCAAGCCACGGGACGAAGGACCGAGTGTCATTTTGAAAGCACGTCGTGCAACACTTCTAAGCCGACCGTAGGACCTTTTCATATTCTAACTCAATCAGACCCGACTTAGGATTATTCCCTTAACTATGTGGATTTGCCTATTTTATTATTAAGCCTACTTGTGCATTTGAAAACTTTCATTTTATTAGTGTGAAGGCCAGGCTGAGGCAAGTTCACCGAAGCCACCCACCTGAGCGAGGAGTCGCCTCAACCGAGCGGGTCTTCGAGCAGCCGTTGCAAGGCTAAGTCCGAACGTCGTTGACGTTTTGATTCCTCCGATTGAGCTGAGCGGGATGGGACATTACACAACCAAACACTAGCAGGAGGGGATGTTCGTCGTGCGTGCGCACGGGGGGAGCACGGTGCGTCTAACGGCTGCATGCGCACGGCTATCTAGCGATAGCGTGCTTACAAATTTTGTGTGCGCGACGATTTGCAGCGTTTTCTGTCGTACGACTGTTTCTGCCCATGGCGTGGGCCTGATATGCCCTATCGACCGTACGGGACAGAGGAATGCAAGCGCTGCAGTTGGTGGTAATCTGAGTATAAGGATGCCTTGATTTAGGCATGCCCTGTGCCGTTGATTCTTCTTCTGCTTGGGATAGCACTAGTTCATCCGTCGTGGTACCCCCATTGAATGCACAGAAAAGCTGCATGTGGGTACGATCAAAGAAGGTCTGGCGAGGCAGACTCCTATAATGCTTGTAGGAACGCTACTCGCACGAGTCTCTCTCTACGGGATATACCCCTGGCTTGCATCATGCACATGAGTGGTCAAGCGACAGAGGGGTTCAACTGGTCGAGGCATTGGAGCACGTGGACCAGTCTTGTATAACTTTCTATCGGCAGCGCATGTGGCTATCAACGCGGTTCATACTTTTTCAGGCACATCATCATACAAAGGTACACTAGAAGATAAATTAATAATATAAGCAGAAGCCACTCCAATAGCTGTCCAGCAGGTTTGCTTCTGATAATAGACAATGTACCCTCTCCATCAGCATCATATTCATGTGCTCCGCTACACCGTTGAGCTACGGTGTCTTTGGTAGAGTCTTCTGAGGTCGTATTCCTTGCTATCTTCAATAAGCATCAAAGGGACCGATGTACTCACCGCCATTGTCGAACCGAACACATAACAGCTTCTTGCCCGTCTCCCTTTCAACAGAGGCCTAAAATTCTTTAAAAGTGGGCAGCACCTGATCCTTGGTCTTTAAGTCATAGACCCAAACCTTCTTGGAACAATCATCAATAAACGTCACAAAATAAAAAGCACCACCAACGGATTTTACCTTCATATGACCACAGACATCCGAGTCAATCAACTCGAGCAACGCCGGCTTCCTCGAACTTGGGTGACTTTAGAAGGACACCCTATTTTACTTTTTCGCTAAACAGTGCGTGCATCTCTCCAATTTTATAGACTTTAGTCCTGGAATCACCTTCCTGTTCACCTAGTAGCTCATTTCTTTCTCGCTGATATGGCTGAGCCGCTGTGCCACAGCTCGGTAGACGCATCGGTAGATGCATTCACCTCTAGTGCTCCATGTGCACTCCCTTCCAAATAATAGAGTCCGGACTTCTCGCTTCCTCTGGAAATCACCATCGAACCTCTAGAAAGCTACCAGTGATCGTTCCCGAAGGGTTTGAAGAAACCATCATCATCCAACCTTCCAACCGATACCAAGTTGAAACGGTATAAGGGACATAATGGACATCTTTGAGAACAAGAACTGCACCCTTCTTTATTCTCAAATGATAATCTCCAATGGCAACCACCTTCGACACATCCGTTGCCCATCTTCAACACTCTACAGTCGTCTGTCGTGTAAGTGGCAAATAGTGTCATGTTGTCAAATACGTGCGCTGAAGCACCCGAGTCCACTAGCCAAGAATTGTCATCACAAGCAAGGTTCATGACAACCTCATCACCTACAACGATCACATAGCCTTCAAGTGCGGAGGCTGCCGATGTAGTATTCTCACTTTTTTCCTTGTCGTCTTTCTTCTTCCTCTTCCAAGTAAATCAATTCCGCTTGATGTGACCCTTCTTGTCACAATAGTAACACTCTGAGTCCTCGTACCGACACTTGAACTTGCCCCTACTCTTGTCTCTGCCACCACCTAGACCCCTGCTTTGGTCCCTTCTACGGCTCTCTAAAACTAGCACCTCTGAGTGGGATGTGGATGAAGTGCCTGAGAACGTCTATGCATCTTTTCATTCAGTACTCCGCTCTTGGCAAACTCAAGACTGACCATGCCTTCCGGAGTAGAAGCGATGATAGACACTCGTACGGTCTCCCACGAGTCTGGAAATATACACAACAACAAAAGTCCCTAAACCTCGTCGTCGAAATTTACTCCCATTAAGGATAGCTGGTCAACCATGCCCTGGAACTCACTCAAGTGATCCGTAATGGATGCACCATCATTGTACCATAGATCCATCATCATTCGGATCATGAACAACTTGTTTACCTCGGCCTTCTTTGCGTACAAAGATCCCAGTTTCTCCTACAGCATCTTCGCATGCTCAATGTTGGCAACGTGGTTGTACGCATTCTTGTCAATGAACTGTCGCATGTACCCACACACCTGTATATGCTCGAAGTTGCAATCCTCATCGAATTTGTCACTGGGCTTCTCAGACGTAAATACTGGAAGATGTAGCTTCTTGACGAACAACAAATCCTTTATCTTGCTCTGCCAATAATGATAGTTGAAACCATTCAGGTTTATCATGCGCACCGGCTTCGCGTCCATCTCTACTCCCTGATTTGATTGTCAACTTCTAAACCTCTCTGAACCTGGCTATGATACCACTCTGTTGGGAATGAAGCACGAAAAATGTTCCTCCAAACCAGATAGCCCTGCGAGAGAACCGAACAAAAGTACACAAACCAAAAATACCAAACACAAATCACAGATACATAGATTTTTACGTAGAAAATTCAGATGAAAAAAACTACAGAACGATCGGAGTCCAACCCTGAAGAACCTCCACTAATGGAATAAAGAGAATACCCCATCTACAAGCTCGTTTCGATCCAAACGGATCACCACAACTCACTTGAAAGAAGAAAATTTTATTGCAGACTCCGAAGAACAAGAGATGTCAAAAAATTATTCGAAGCGATCTCTTCTTCACAATAGTCTTCAATCCTTTCTCCATCTAAAAAATTGCAAAACATTTTTGCGTCCTTTTAAGATATATTTTAGGGTAAGAAAACACCTAGTATATAGAGCCTCAAACTCACAACCAATTGAGGTATTCTTATAAGATCATGTTTCAAAATTTTGAGATTGATTAGGGATAGGGTTGATTTGGTTTTAATCAAGAATAATTGATTAATATTAGATTCCTACTTTCCTTTATGATCATTAAGAGCATAACCCTCACATAGAACCATGTTCACTTCCAACTTGATTTGGAGATACAGTTTCAACCCAACCCACCCACTCCAAAGTATGGCTATGACCTAAATTAAGCCTACTACACACATGACACTTGTGTCCCACTCAAATAAGCCCCCACAAACTATTTATTTATCCTTGACCGTAATTGACCTAATTTTTAGTCAAGGTGACACCAAACCCAAACCTAACCCAACACCCAACCCAAACCCATGTGCACACTCCCATGACACCCATAAAATACCCCACACCATTCCTCCTCTTTACAACACACCAAACACCATGTTCCCTCATCCAAAACCACTCATAAATCCATTAGAAATCCAATTTCAGCTTTTACCAAAATGGTGGTGACATATCAACTCATCCCTTTTCTTCATTATTAATAGCAAACTATCTTAAGCCAAACCATTGTGTCGGCTGCTATCCCCTCATCTATCACTCATATCCTATTATGTCACCCTCAAGTCATTCCACATGATTTAACACAAAGGCTAACCACTCTCACACTCAACCTATACTCCTTCCACACTCAAACTCACTCTATATGTACACTCCCACACTCCTTGGCCGGCCAAACATTCTCCTCCCCTTCACTCCAGTTCGTCTCTTTCCTCTCCCCACTCTCTTCTACCTCTCCTTCCTCCTTCCTCCCCCTTGCAGCCCTCCAACGGCATGAGCTCTTGCCCGAGCTGTTGCTGCTACCGTGCCTTAGCTACTGTTGCCGTCATATTTACTACTATTGTCGTGCCACCTAAGGTGCCACCACAGCCCCCCTCATACACCCCGACGAACACCTGGAGGGAACCCCAACCTCCGACGGCCACATAGGGTCGGCCGACCACCCTAGGACAGTAGCGCAGCTGTTGTTATAGCTGCTATTTCGAGCAGCTATCTCACTGCTATCGTGGCTTCCCGTCGACTCCGCGAGCTAGATGACTAAATCACTCACATGTGCACACACAGACTTGAATGACTAATCACTCACACTATTGATTCACCATTGCTAATTTCATACTAAAACTATCCTAAGCATTATGTCCAAGTTTGTAAACATGTTATACATGCTTGTATGTGGGAGAAAACCAAGTTAGAAGCATGTGCAAAGTCGTTCCATGGGCATACACACTAGTGTCATGAGTAGATTGCACGTAGAACTAGTTTAGCCTAGATGAGAGTGTTCATGAATGATTGAGCTTGAACGAATAATTTCATGTTATGAATGAGCCTAAAAGGTCACAATTAACATGTATATAACCTTACTAAACCCTCCTTCATGTATTAGTATAATGGAACACTTGTCAAGGTGAATGTATGTCATTTGTCATGCCATGTTAGAATGATATCTAGATTTTAGGTAGAAGCATTAGCCATGTGATATGAGTATCATAATTAGTCCTGTATGACACCATGTCTAAATATTGTGTCTAGATTGAGAACACAAGAGTATGCAATGGTTCAAGTTTGTAGAAAATATTGAGCTAGGTACATGTGTATAGGTAGGTGTCTTATCATGTGGAAGTTGGATTACCCATGCATACAAGGTGGATATTGTAATGCCCCGCTCTGCACGACGCATTACGCTGAGGCGTTAACTCAAAGAGTCGCATAGTCGTATTGACCGAATCAAATGTATCGATGCGAATCGATACGAGAGTTACATTGTCCCGAGCAACGCATCAAACTAAGTCGATGCGAAGAGTTGCCTTACTTTGTCCCGAAAGAATGCATCGAGTGAATCGATGCGAAGCGTCGCGTTGCCCCGAAGGATGAGTGCGTTGAATCGGCTCGAAAATTCTAAAAAATCGAATCGACCAAGGCGCAAGTCCGAATCGATGCAAGTATTGATTATAGTTGATTTCATGTGCAGGTTATACTTTGACGCAAAAATATTAGAGGTCGATCTTTTGCCATATTTAGTAAGGGGTCCGTAAAATCAAATCGTCGCCTTACGACGGGATAAGACTTGGGCACGCTAAGGCAAATCGGACGTATGATTCAATGAAGCACGAAGTGCTTGAATAGCTAAGTCAGGAGAGTGGCCGTGCAACGAAGTTATGAAATCGAGCCGCATCGGCTCGGCGAAACGACGAAGGCATATCGACTCAAGGTGGAAGGATTGACTTCTTTTTACTCCTTCATTCGATAAGTCAAATATATCATTGTATGCTAAGTTAACCTATCGGCACCACGGGCGTGGTCCGATCAGAGATAAATCATAATGTGAGTCGAACACTAAGTTAGAACAATTGAAATGAAACGTGCATCAAATGCACGGGTCGCTATGGAACATTGGATATCGCTAAGGCGAGCGCCTCGGTGCGCAAGCCGTAAGAACATGGGATAACTGTACTCGGTGAGTGCCTTAGTGCACGAACCATACCGTGCCTTTGCTGCACGAGTTAGACAGCTAGGACATTGGAAGACAATAGGCGAGCGCCCTAGCGCGCAAGCCCCGAACATTGAATGCTAAGTTATAGAACATGGATATACGGTCGAAATGTGCCTACGTGTACGGGATAATATAAGATGGCTTCGTTGCGAGAGAATACAGTTGTGGCATGAATGTGACAGAACTGTCGGATATGACATAATGCCTCGAAAGGTGTTCGAGACCTTCAGGTCGTTCGGTTGACGAGCATTGAGTTGAGGCACGATGCCATTGAATCATTGAAACGAAGTATGAAACGTAAGAACACAGAAAGTTAACGAAAGAGACGCGAGATGATAATGTCTGAGTCTCAGACTCAAGACTATGTTTGGTTGTTTGAATTTGATTGCTTGAATGATAAGGGCATTGCATGGTCGAATGGAATGGACGAGAGATAAAATGTGATATCTCCCGTACACGGGTGTTTCCCCCAAACGGTTAAATGTTGGATGCGCCCTGGAACCGCATGGCCTAGGAGGGAATCGAATAATCTTTGTAGGCGCACATCCTTAAACAAGATGGGAAAAGCCGTAAATGATGGTATACAGCGGGAACGTTTCGGTTGTTGGGATGTGACCCAACCCGTGAAACGCCGGGCAGCTCGATCAAATATTGAGAAAAGAAGGAGAGAAAAGAAAGGAACTCCTTTAGTCCATTCCGGCGCAGATACGCCAACGGCCCTCATATAGTTAAGGAACGATGGGTTGAAAGTGTAGGCGCGTATGCATCCCGCATATAGATCCTGCTTAGAGATGCACTTATAACATGATAGGGAATGAATACGGCGTATTTACCTTGCGTCGGTGCAAGGGCGAGTGCGTCGACTTGATAAGTCGTGCCACGAATCAAACACGAGATTGCTTGTTTGCTTGCCTATTCAATTCGATAACATGCTGCTACGATAACATGCTGCTATGATAACATTCTTTATGCTTTCGAATATGCCATGAAATTGACTCTAAGGAGAACATAGCAAGATCATAAGCTAAGTTGCATGATTCAACATAAATATTACAATATCGGTTTGGAAAGAAGATCTTTGCTTCAGTACATGCGAGGACGAACGTACTGATCCCCCACCAGCTTTATGCAGGGTGCAGGGAATGGATGGCTCGCGGCAAAGCGTTGCTTGAACGCGTTGAGGCTTGGAATGCTGAAGCGTATTGAAGCGTGCGATCGCATTGACGCTCGGACTATGCAACTGGATTGATACGGCCGAGATATAGAAGGCATGATGTATAGAACGGTGAAATCCTTTGTGGGCAAGAGAGAACCTGAGTGTTGTAGCCACTCTGGCATATATTGTTAGGCTATCGAAAGCCATTGTAATCTTAGTTTTTAGATATCAATAAAGAGAATTGTTTCGTATACTCTGTTTTTCCTTTCGTTGTTAATATCGAATCAAAAGATAACCATTTGAGAACTTGTCATCATGCCTTGCACGAGCGCAACACCAGGCTCATGCGGCATCACGCCCCCTGCGAGGATGATGATTCGGGTGATTCCGGGTCGGGGCGTGACAAATTGGTATCAGAGCTCTAGGCTCAATTTCCTCTGGACGCTCACTTCATTACAATTCTAAAAGTTGCCCACCACCACTTGATATCACTCTTTACTCTACTCGATGCCGTACTGGATGTTCCATACAATAAGTCTAGTACAAATCGTGAAATTTTGTCGCATGTGTTTTGGAAATTTCATGATGTTTGCTAAGAAAGTCGCGAAGGGTATATTGTATTGAATGCAACGAGCCGTAAAAATGTTAGTTGCTGCAAGCACAATAAATTGTAAAATACGATTTGAGATGTTGTTGTTGCAATATAACATGTTGAAAGAGAAATAAAATGATGCACGAAGTGCTACGAGTTAATGGTGAATATGCGTTAAAAATGAAAGTGAGAAGTGATAAGCCAATACCGAATGTGTTAAACGGATTGAGCATTGACTTGGAAAGTCAAGAGTAAATCGTTGCACGAGGTACGGTAAATATCGGAAATAATCGTTGCACGATGTGCAACGCATATTAAAAGTAAAAATTATTGCACGTGGTGCAACGCATATCAAGTTAATCGTTGCACGGAGTACAAAGGAAATTGGAAATAAATCGGTGTACAAAGTGAAATGAAATGTCGGAAATAAATCGTAGCACGATGTGCAACGCGTATCGGAAGTAAAATTTGTTGTACGGGGTACAACGCATAACAAAATAAATTGTTGCACGAGATGCAACGTAAGAAAAGAATTGAAAGAATTGAAATCGTAAATCGATAGAACGAATCATTCGGTTGCACACCAAACTTATGTTGGCAAGCGAGAACAATGACCGAGTTGTGTCAGATTTTGATAGAATCAAAGTTACGGTTGTGATCAAGCACGATCACTGCGGAAATTGTGAGTCGGAAGAGATTGTCGGTTTATACTAAGTATAGTGCGAGGGAAATGGCTTGAATTCCGAGTGGTATATGCCATATCATGTAGGCGATGAATGACTCAACTCCGAGTGGTATATGGTATAACACTTGTGCGATAAATTGTATCAATGCGTTGTGAGAATTGCGGAAGGATTGTCCGTAACGGACGGAAGAGTACCGAGACTCGATTGGAAATTTGTATGACCGTATGTTAATGCAAGTGTTCTTCGAAAATCGGTTGGGACGATAAGGCGAGACTCGTATCAATGAACGATACGTCGGACGAAAATGATAAGTCGGTCGGACGACCGAGACTAGCGGAACGATTATGCCTTGACGTAATAATCGGATCGACGGGAAAGGAAAACTCGAGCTTATGAATGAGTCGCACGACTTGCGATCTCGATAGAAATGTTAGGCGAGACGAATCGAATCGCATGACTTGCGCTATCGATAGAAATATTGGGCGAGACGAATCGAATCGCACGACTTGCAATCTCGATAGAAATGTTAGGCGATGCGAATCATAATCGGATCGTACGATGTGCGACTTCGGTGAAGAGTTGGTTGACGTGAGTAATCGTGCCTAAGAAATAGTTGGTTATGTTACGGCGAAACTTATTTGAGTACGACTGGAAAACACGCGAAACTTAGCGGGCGTGATTGTATAACTCGAGGGTTCGATGTTGGAAAATCGGTAACTCGGTTACGCGATCAACGCATAGCGGAATGCAACGAATCGAGAGACGATTCGAGACATATGGAAATGTTTGTAGAGAACTTGGAAGTATGCAATACAAGTTGTCGACGTTGAAACGGATTCAAAGTTGACCCTTATGTTATCGAAACTGATATGACGTATCGAGATTGATACGCAAGGAAACGTAAGCACGTTGTGAGAATACAAAATGGAGTGCGCCTTGCGCTATCAAAATTTTGTAAGTAACGATATGATAATGAACGAACTTGGTTGATCGTAAATTTTGTGATTGATCAGGACGAGACTATAAGCCATCGACGATTGTTCGATGCGTATAACATCTCGTATGTCGACCGCAAAATAAGATTGACTCAAACTCGATATGAATAGATGTTTCGTAAATTATAAAATCATCGACGACCGTGCATGACTTGACTCGGAGGATAGTTGCGCATCAGTTGCGCCAATAGAAATGGTTTTGTCCGAAATTGGGTAGTCGCATAGAATCGTCGGAACGTGACTTGGCTCCGAAATAAGATATAGCATGGTTCGTAGTAAAACTGTCCTTCGGTGATGATCCACAGTTATCGAGCGTAGCTTCAGGGCAGCTGACCCTAGAAGACTTGACCGCCAAATCAAATTGAATGCTGCAGACCGTAAGATGACCCATGCGATATCGCATATGGAATTGCACCGATAACAAATATAACACGGTGCATGTTGACGATAAGTCTAGGAGATTGAGAATTGTTGGAACAGCTTTCGATTAAGAATGATATAGTTAGATTTTGAGTATTCGTTGGATGAATGCTTGAATGGTTATGTTGGTCGACGATCGAACTTGAAATTTGCCAACGAACTTGGTGATTCGGATAGGCGAGTGCGAGAATCGTGCTATGCACGAGATGGAACGATAAGGAAATGACTTACGAGTTATGTCGTTAGATTCGATTCAACTTGCAATTGAGCTTGCGGGAATCGAAACTTACATTTGATGTTGCTAGACGGATAAGTTGGGAATTTGGCTAGTGAATTCCTACTCGTTAGGGAATCAGATGTAATATGCATCGTAGAGACTTCGTGTCAAGGCAATCGTTGCCTTGAGCACCGTCGCCTTGAATGTAAAACTTTCGTGTCAGATAGATTGTGGCCTTGTGCAATGTCAATTTAAAGTTGCTTCGGGAGAAGTTAAGCACGGTGCTAGGTAAGTCACCTAGCGGGCGTTGTCCCGAATGTTGATAAAGAAATGATATCGAGATAAGTTGCATAGCCAGACTTCGGAAATAGTTGGGTGGCGACTTCGAACGTAAGGCGTTGCGGAGACTCGTTGTGATTGGATGCGCGACGGCTTGACGCGACGCATAATGTTGGTAGTCCATATGAAACATATGAAATAAGAAAGGCAATTTTGAATCGCATCGCGTGCAGTAACTTTATTGAATGAATCACGTGTGTATCGAATATACGTATGCGATAAAATTTCGAGAACAGTTGCTAAGGATAAGTCTGATCGAGAGTACGAGATGGCAAGCATAGAATTGAAATTTACCTGTCAGCTTTGTTCCAATTTGCTACCACTGGAATTGGTCAAAATACATATATCTTCGGGACGCCTTGAATATAGGTACGGATCCAAATCGAGTTGTATACAAATTTAAATCGAGCTGCAGGGATGACCTTGAAATGTTAATGAAAAGCTTGCGAGATAGTGTAAAACTGAACAACGTTGGTGGGACGAGATCTTGAAACGATCTATAAAACACTTAGTCGGAGTGTTGGTTTTGGTTCAAGGACGAACCTTGTTTCGAGTGGTATATTCTGTAATGCCCCCTCCGTACGGCGTATTACGCTGAGGCATTAACTCAAAGAGTCGCATAGTCGCATTGACCGAATCAAATGTATCGATACGAATCGATACGAGAGTTATGTTGTCCCGAGCAACGCATCAAACTAAGTCGATGCGAAGAGTTGCCTTACCTTGTCCCGAAAGAATGCATCGAATGAATCGATGCGAAGCGCCGCGTTGCCCCGAAGGATGAGTGCGTTGAATCGGCTCGAAGATTCTAAGAAATCGAATCGACCAAGGTGCAAGTCCGAATCGATGCAAGTATTGATTTTAGTTGATTTCGTGTGCAGGTTATACTTTGACGCAAAAATATTAGAGGTCGATCTTTTGCCATATTTAGTAAGGGGTCCGCGAAATCAAATCGTCGCCTTGCGACGGGATGAGACTTGGGCACGCTAAGACAAATCGGACGTATGATTCAATGAAGCACGAAGTGCTCGAATGGCTAAGTCAGGAGAGTGGCCGTGCAGCGAAGTTATGAAATCGAGCCGCATCGGCTCGGCGAAACGACGAAGGCATATCGACTCAAGGTGGGAGGATTGACTTCTTTTTACTTCTTCATTCGATAAGTCAAATATATCATTGTATGCTAAGTTAACCTATCGGCGCCACGGGCGTGGTCCGATCGGAGATAAATCTTACTGTGAGTCGAACACTAAGTTAGAACAATTGAAATGAAATGTGTATCAAATGTACGAGTCGCTATGGAACATTGGATATCGCTAAGGCGAGTGCCTCGGTGCGCAAGCCGTAAGAACATGGGATAACTGTACTCGGCGAGTGCCTTAGTGCACGAACCATACCGTGCCTTTGCTGCATGAGTTAGACGGCTAGGACATTAGAAGACAATAGGCGAGCGCCTTAGCGCGTAAGCCCCGAACATTGAATGCTAAGTTATAGAACATGGATATACGGTCGAAACGTGCCTACGTACACGAGATAATAAAAGATGGCTTCGTTACGAGAGAATACAGTTGTGGCATGAATGTGGCAGAACTGTCGGATATGACATAATGCCTCGAAAGGTGTTCGAGACCTTCGGGTCGTTCGGTTGACGAGCATTGAGTTGAGGCACGATGCCATTGAATCATTGAAACGAAGTATGAAACGTAAGAACACAGAAAGTTAACGGAAGAGACGCGAGATGATAAAGTCTGAGTCTCGGACGCAAGACTATGTTTGGTTGTTTGAATTTGATTGCTTGAATGATAAGGGCGTTGCATGGTCGAATGGAATGGACGAGAGATAAAATGTGATATCTCCCGTGCACGGGTGTTTACCCCAAACGGTTAAATACCGGATGCGCCCCGGAACCGCTTGGCCTAGGAGGGAATCGAATAATCTTTGTAGGCGCACATCCTTAAACAAGATAGAAAAAGCTGCAAATGATGGTATGCAGCGGGAACGTTTCGGTTGTTGGAATGTGACCCAACCCGTGAAACGCCGGGCAGCCCGATCAAATATTGAGAAAAGAAGGAGAGAAATAAAGGAACTCCTTTAGTCCATTCCGGCGCGGATACGCCAATGGCCCTCATATAGTTAAGGAACGATGGGTTGAAAGTGTAGACGCGTATGCGTCCCGCATATAGATCCTGCTTAGAGATGCACATATAACATGATAGGGAAGGAATGCGGCGTATTAACCTTACGTCGGTACAAGGGCGAGTGCGTCGACTTGGTAAGTCGTGCCACGAATCAAACACAAGATTGCTTGTTTGCTTGCCTATTCAATTCGATAACATACTGCTACGATAACATGCTGCTATGATAATATGCTTTATGCGTTCGAATATGCCATGAAATTGACCCTAAGGAGAACATAGCAAGATCATAAGCTAGGTTGCATGATTCAACATAAATATTACAATGTCGGTTTGGAAAGAAGATCTTTACTTCAGTACATGCGAGGACGAATGTACTGATCCCCCACCAGCTTTATGCAGGGTACAGGGAATGGATGGCTCGCGGCAAAGCGTTGCTTGAACACGTTGAGGCTTGGAATGCCGAAGCGTATTGAAGCGTGCAATCGTATTGACGCTCGGACTATGCAACTGGATAGATGCGGCCGAGATATAGAAGGCATGATGTATGGAACGGTAAAATCCTTTGTGGACAAGAGAGAACTGAGTATTGTAGCCACTCTGGCATATATTGTTAGGCTATCGAAAGCCATTGTAATCTCAATTTTTAGATATCAATAAAGAGAATTGTTTCGTATACTCTGTTTTTCCTTTCGTTGTTAATATCGAATCAAAAGATAACCATTTGAGAACTTGTCATCATGCCTTGCACGAGCGCAACTCCAAGCTCGTGCGGCATCATGCCCCCTGCGAGGACGATGATTCGGGTGATTCCGGGTCGGGGTATGACAGAGATGTGTGACTCAAACTTTACCATGTTGTGGTTGTGCATGGCATGTCAAGTGAAGGATGAGAGTAGTGCAAGGGTATTCCACTAACTAGATTGTCTAGTTCATTTTGAGATGGGACTTGTGAATGACTTGGTAACTACCATGGGTCAAACACATTCTAGGAATGAGAATATTGCCACTTGTGTACATGTAGGTGTTTGCATAATTTATATGTACACTAGAGGATCATGGGTTAGCACATATAGGTTAGTATGACTATATGCATGTTTGGAGGGACATATGTGTCTAGGATTAACTTCAACTAGGTGTATGACCATGGTTAGAATGAAAGCCATGCCAAGCCTATAGGTGCATATATATTAAACACCATGAGATATGTTGTGTTATGATAAGGTTGGCCATACGACTAGGACATGGGAGTAGTGAGCATGACGATAGCTTGGTAACATAGTTATACTTGACACATGGCTAGTGGGTCCAAATTATCATGGACTTGATGGTGACATTAAACATGCCTTGCATGACTATTTGAGTAGGTTAACACTTGTCTCATGAACGTAGAGGTTTCATAAGTCACACTTGTTTAGGAGAACCCTAGAATGAGAAATTGTAGTGCCTATGTGGTAGTAGGACAACTTAGAAATTCTATAACCCTAGTTGTGACCATGTGTAGTTGAGCTCTAGTATGTGTCTAGCATATTGTAGCATAGTGGCTAATGTGTTATTTTTTTGTAGGTACACAGGATGATACGATCTTGATCGAGGATTCCGGATCCTCACTCGCGCTTCTCGGAGTTCCAGGTAGGTATACCTTGCCTTGTATTACTGGTTTAATCCATTCATATTTATATTATGTGCACTTGCTAGAGTGGACATACTTGTGTGTCCGAGAATGCCTCGGGTGCAGTCAATGATGGCATCATCATCGATGCAAATGACTCGTGTACTTGTTACATTATACGGTTAAGGTGTGTCTAATTATTGTGACCTTTCATTGAGAGATGGAATGTTCAAGTGGTGGATACGACTTATACATTTTCGAGGGCAGTGGAAGACAATTAGTAGGCATATGGGACAGATAGTTACATCAGCCTTTTGTTTACTTTTGGGCCATTTGAGGCCAGTGTTATCCATTTATGGGCATCGGCTCGTGATCCGACTTCGACCCGTATTTTGACGCAAATCCTTATTTACCTATCTATACGTACCAGGGTTATCTTCAAAGTGCATTCACTTAGCTGGTTAGTTAACCCCTTTATGTTATTCAGTTTTACTTTATGGCATATTTCTTCTGTATCTTGCTATATCCATCTGAGAACCTGGTTCCTTTCCAGATTCAGATGAGCATTTGCAGTCGTCCGTGTACGAACCGGAAGTTGAGGCTGGACTTGTTGCTGAAGACGTCGAGGTGCTTCCTGAGGAGTTCCCTTGACTCAGTTGCTATTTAGTTATGAGCATTATTATCTAGTTAGCTGATGCTCATGACAAGTTATCTTTCATATTTCAATATTTTCATTCAGTGTTGTACTATGTGGGTTTGTTCCCACCAGACTATTCAGTTGTATCTTATTCAGACTCTATGTTTATATTTCAGCTCATATTTCAGTATTACTTTCCTTGATTATGTAGATGGGATTTAGATGTTTACATGTTGCCTGTGTAGTATAGTTATATTTACAGCGTAATATATCTGGGATAAGTCCATTAAATTGGGAACTTATTCCAGATCGTATTAGCTGGCATCGTCTCGACCTAAGTTCCTATTTTGGACCTGGGGCGTGAAAATTCTACTCTATGTAGGAATACTCAATCTAAACCATTGATGTATTCCTATTATATATAGAAATACCTAATTCAACTCCATTGAGATATTCCTACTATATATAGAAATATCAATCCAAATCCATCAGAATATTTCTCTTATATATAGGCATATCCAATCCGACTTGAAACATTTTTCACAAAGGTTGGGAACCCACCCACTCCAACAGGTTGTTTGTCCACTTGAATCATGTGAACTCTTGAGCCACTTGAATCATGTGACCTCTTGAGGCTAGGAAATAACTTTGTTGACGTCCCTCTTTATCCTTATTGATCAAAATTCCATAGACTGTCAAATTTGATTCAATTGGACGCTTCTGATCGATCGAAGAGATCAGCTTGATGATACTTCATATTTCATTCGTATTTCATGAATTGGTTGTTCTGTGTATGTTATATAGTTCAGCTATATATTAATGACTCATTTATTTTTGTTTAAATCCTATCCTTCTTCTCAAAGAAAACACTTGAAACACTACTCCAATCTGAAAACATAGACTTAGTCCACATTTTCTATTCCTGTTTCTCCTATATGATATGTTGGATTGTATTTCATTGTTGGTTGAGCACTCAAGGTGGTAACATTGGAATTTGTAATGGTATTTCATACCTTCAAAATGTTCCTCCAAACTATTTCTCATTACGTGGTAGCTGACGTGACATCTGACATGTCAAATTCTAATCCAAAAAATTAATTATCCAAAATTTTAATATTAATGTTAATAGTAATTTTAATTTTAATATTAATGTTAATTTTAATTTTAACCTTTAATATTAATATTAGTATTAATTTTAATTTTAATTTTAGTTTTAGTTTTAAAATTTGCCATGTCAGATGATACGTAAGCTGTCACATAAGAAGGGAAAGAGGGATATTTTGGAGGGACAAATAATATTTTTCTTTATATAATATTTAGTCCCATAATAGATAGAAAGTGGGATTATGAGATGTATATAATTGATATTCGTTTATGTCTTAGTTTTTCTTAAAGGGTTCAGTCTAATATTACACCTCATGGGTCAACTCTGGTTCGGACCACACCACGTTCTCAACAAGTGGTATTAGAGCCTAAGTTATGGTGCCAACAGTATGTTGGATCTCTTGTGTGCTCAGCTAGCGAGAACTCCAATATCAAACCAGTAAATTTTTTACCTTATAGTTTGTTTTCGTTAGCCGAACAATCAGGCACCCAGGAGATCCAACATATTGCTATGAAGATCCATTCGAACACAAAATCAAACCGACACCTCTAATTTCACCTTGAGAAGAAAGCCCGATGTGGAAATAAACTATCAATTTACTACAACAAAAAACCCTTTTAATGACGGCTAAAAAGCGTCATTAATGACGAACCATGACGCTTTTTTTTTCAAAGCAACCGTTATAAAAACGGGTGTTATAAATGTTTTTTAAAAGCGTTATAAAAAAACCGTCATGAATAGTTTCTATAAAAGCGTTATGAATAGTTAATATATAGTGCACAATTCAGGACATTTTGAAAGCGTTATGAATAGATAATCTGTATAAGCTCAATGGAGAACATTTTTAACACTCAATATTACTGAACTCATCACATTTATAACGCTTAATACTGCACATTATATATTACTTTCCAAAAACTTCTCAATTCAATTTTAAAACAACCACTTTGAACTATATTTACAAGAAAACATCGAAATATTATATCACCATCTTCATTACATTATCTCAAAATAGGGTATCCAAATACATATATATTTACAACTACTACTTAAATGGATTCTCAAAACAAGTAACTACTTTGGCTTCAACTTGAGCACATCAAAACTGTCAACATCACGTGTAGCAAATCCCACCACAGCAATAATAGTTGCATCTTCATGTGCACCTGAGAAGGAAAATTAATACTAGTTAGCTACAATTCTACCACTGCATCTATAACAAGTATTATCAACATTAAGATAAGACCAACTTACAAATTTGATAATAGAGAGAGCTCTATGAGCTAATCTTCAAAAACTTCAATGACAAAGGCATTAAAAACGGTATATCAATGGTTCATGCTTTAAACCTCATCTTCTTAAATTTTAGTTTAATTAAAGGTAGAATTAGAACTACTAATTTTTTTTTCTTAAGTTTGAACAATCAAATTTATTGGATACTTGACCACAAAAGAATTAATAATCACTACAGCTAAATTCTTTCCAGAAAAGATGTTAGCTTAGGAGAAAACTTACTAACTGTTCCAGAAGTCAAGCTACACATACTTAGAGAGAAGTAAAATACTTACCGATAGAGCTCATGTATCATAAGATACTGACAATATAGGTATAAACTCTTTGGTTATAAGACTCATGGCACATTCCTGAGCTTCTCAAGGCATTAGTCCTTTAGCCAGTTGAAATCTGGCCTATTAGTAAAAGAGACAAAGAATGGCTCTATGTCAGGTGTAAAGAAGTCCAAGCCTGATATTATGTATGGATCGAGGAGCATTCAAATCCTAATATTAATTAGTCAATTGTCTTAGCAAAAGGATACTTAAACAATGACACATCTACTACTATATGAATTTAAATTTTAAATCTTATTTATCAAAATCAATATACATTTATATAAACATATATTAACAAATTGAGTTTCATTAGCAAATATTAACATGAGTCTCAAACTGTTCAATTACATGTAATGGACTTCAAAAACTTTATAAAATCTGAAAGGAGGATATGGGCAATCCTTTGGTTTTATTTACATTATATAGAGCACCAAACTTTTGACCTTTTCCTGATATAAAGTAGG
The DNA here is from genome assembly GCA_029216955.1 of Iris pallida. Lineage (NCBI taxonomy): Eukaryota > Viridiplantae > Streptophyta > Magnoliopsida > Asparagales > Iridaceae > Iris > Iris pallida. The sequence goes on from JANAVB010031813.1 coordinate 4,679,831, forward strand.
CAAGGCCCAAGACCAACCAATTATATCACTAGAACCATCCAGTTAGCCTATCAACAATGTTTGAAGGACTTGTATAATAAACCAGCGTTGAACGGCAAGAAGCATGATAGATAAAATAATTTACAGTCAACCCGCAAAAATAACCTACTTCAGTAAAATATTCTTAGTCTAGATGGTGACAGTGCAGTGTAAAACATGGAAAATGAGTATAAATTACCTGGTTTGCCAATTTATTGAAGTGAATAATATTACACATCATCCAAACTGCCTTGTGGAATGGGGTCGTAACTGTTAGTCATCAAAAGGGATGCATTAGGAAAATGCAGCAAACCATAGCAGCATATAGACATACAAAGTCACATGGATTAATGCATATAGAACACTTAGGCAGCTTAGTCCGCTAAAAATCAATCATTTATTCTCAAATCAATCAGCATGTTTTCCCCAGAAAAAAAACCAATCATTTATTCTCAAATCAATCAGTCGCAAGAACAATTAGGCAGCTTAGTCCGCTAAAAATCAAACATCAACAAAAATTGAGCAAGCATTTAATTAACATATACCGCCAAAAACAAAAACAACAGAACAGAATCTATGTTCTAGCTAAAGTGATGTTTGTAGCTATTGATAGAGTAAATTGCACAAATAAACAAACGCAAGCGTCAATTAGAGACGACTAACTGAAGATGATTGAGCTGCACATGTCCTAATAGATTATCTTCCTAATATCTTCCTAATAAATGTCTGAAGATCATCTATATAGCCTGTCCCCTTTCCCCTTCCCTTAATAGTCTAACCAAATTTTTGGGACCAACTATTTGAACCTTCCATTCAGATTCGTTAAGGTAGCACGTCGCAAAAATAACAAAATAATTCATTGATCTATGCTCAGTCCAAATATCATTATAATTAATTTAATTCTTATATGGATTGTTTACAAAATTATTAAACAAGTAGAGCACGACCGATTGAATCTGTACAATAAACCAAAACTACTAACAATCAGAAGCAAATAGCTCAATTTATCCAAAAAAGAAAAAAATAGACCTCGTGGTCGCAATCGACCATCTGCTGCTCGCTGAGGCTCTCGAGCTTCCCGGTGGCCAAAAAGTTCGCCCCCTCCAGCGCTCCCGACGTGCTGAAAGACCAGCAAGATCCACAAGATCCCTACAAAAATCAACAACAACCAGTCAGAATCAACAAAATAAACCCAAAAAAAATCAAAATCGAAAAAAAAACCCTAAAAAAACCTGATTCTTGACACCGGTGACCGCGCCCTTGTCCCTCCAATCAAAGTCTTTCGAGAGGTTGTTGGTCGGCAGGATCGGAGCCTGGTGCGCCGACCCGACCATACTCTTCCTCCCATTCCTTAAGCCGAGGTACGTTCTTCTGAACTCCTCGGGGGTGAGGTCGAAGAACTGGGTGACACCGTGGACGGCGGTGGGGTCCAGCCGCTGGTGCCTCCTCGCCCGCCTCATGTTCCTCCGGAAGATCGGGGTGGGGAAGAATCTAGGATTTGGTGGGGATGTGGAGAAATTTAGGGTTCCAGGATCGAGAAGCGGGATGTGGGGGCTTAGGGCTTACAATGGGACCTAGGTTAGGGTTTGTGGGGGATTGAAAGGAGGAGGAGAAGATTAGGGTTTGGTGAGAGGAGGAAAGATGAGGAGAAGGGGAGTGGAGCTGAGAGGGAAGGAGAAGGGATTTGGAGAGGGAATGAGAAGGGGGCAGGGGCTTGAGCCTCAAAATATCGCGGGGGTGGAAAGAATTTTACAGAAAACTTATTACAAGTTTGCCACCGCTCTAAAATATTAATAACGCTTTGTTTTATAAACGTTATAAAATGCCCAAAATTAGCCCAAACCGTCAAAGAAAAAAGGTATTTCGAACTTTGATAACGCTTAGGTAGCAAGCGTCATCAATACGTCTTATCGAGCGTTATTAATAAGCCTTTTTGTTGTGGTTACATTGTCACCACTTTGAGCGCTCAACCAAATATGAGATAAAATCCAACGATCTCGACCTTACCTTAGCTCGTTTCCGCCAGCTGAACAATCAGGCACCCAGAGATCCAACATATTATTATCTCGATCCATTCGACCATAGAATCAAACTGACACCTCTAACTCTACCTTCTTAGCTCGTTTTCGTAAGCCGAGAAATCAGGCACCCAGTAGATCCAACATATTATTATCATGATCCATTCGACCATGGAACTAAATCGGCACCTCCAACTCCACCTTGAGTAGAGTGTCCGTACATATAATTAGTCTGCAAATGTTCAACACAACTTGTCTCGAATCAACTAAAGTCGTCCAAACTAGTCCCCACAAGCTCCATAACTCTTTTGGCTCTGATACCAAATATAGGGAATACAATATAACATGAACTAGAGATATGATATTAAACTAAGCCCATATGTTTTAAAATAGAATTTTTATGTTAAGATCTAGGTCAATCCCAATTATTTATAGTTTATGATTCCACTTCCAATTCAATGTAGAATTAAACTACCAACCATTATCATCACCTTTGATCGCTAGACCAGATACAATAAAATCCAACACAAATGTGAGGTGAGTTTTGAAGTGTTAACGATTAAATTTATTGTAGGTTAAAATAGTCACTCTTTTTGTACTTATAAGCTAAGTGGTAAATTATAAGTTCAAGATCAGAATTTATAATTTATCACTTATAAACGACACTATTAAAATATAAAAAATAAACACCTTAAATTAGTTGATCTCTCACTTATTTAAATATATAGTAATAAAAGTAAACACTCATGAGCCATCGTAAGACAAATATTTTTGCCAACACTCAATAATCTACTTACCCTGATCAATTCTTACCCACGAAGAGTAAGTTCTGTATGTTGAGGAGCCGAGGAACTATGATATCTAAATAACCTATAAAATCTAAAAATTTGGATTGGGTAGACTAAGCTTTATTTGTCCAAAATAAATAATTATCTTATGAAAACCATTGTTTTAAAACAGGACCGGATGGATCGGTTCAACCGGTTCATCTGTGAACCGGTAAATTTTTTTGGTCTGATTCAGTATTGATCCACTATTTTTTTTTAATTGTTTATAAATGAATATTTTTATAATCAGCGTACATAAGAGATTAAACTTGTGTCCCTTGGATTAATCCAGTGGTTGAAACCAACTGGTTGAATCGGTTTGACCTGATCCTTGTCTTGTCCAAAACGATTTCTGGTCCGATTTTTAAAATACTGATGGAAACTAGAATTGCAGCTAGAGTATCTAGGAAGTTTAGTCTAAGCAACACTCCAACATTGTATTGACCAGAAAAATTCCACAGATGCAAAGCGTTCAACCGAGCCCATCAATTTCCGCAAGTTTTGAAGATCTCGGAGGAATTCTTCGTATGACTATTAAATTTGACTATAATCAACAATGTCAAGAAATGTTTTCTGACCCTTTCAGTTTACTCAGTATTGATGACACGTTCAACTCCAACTGAGATTTGAAGGAGTCCTTGGCCTCTTCTGACATGACATGAGCCTTTTTTCACGCCAACAATGAAATATCTTTTGACTTGCGCCGAGACCATATCTTGAATGGGCTTTTGATCTTTTTGATTTCTTCTTAGCAATCTCTACATGTTTCCAGAAACTTAATCAAACTTGCATTACATTGAACTGTTTTAAAAATCGGACCGACCGGTTTAACCCGATAATTTGTGAACGGTACTTTTTTTTGAATTGGAACAATGTTGATCCACTGTCCTTTTTTTAAAACGGGTTGTAAATGAATATATATACTATTTTTTTTGTAAGAATCAGTGTCTAGAAGAAAATGAAATTGAATCACATAGATTAACTTACTGGTGAAAGCATTGGCTGAACCAGTTTGACCCGATCCAGTGCCTTGTCCGGATCGATCTCCAGTCCGATTTTTAAAACACCGGTCCATTGTTTGGTTCGCTGCAATTAGCAAGCATGTATCCAATGAGTTCATTTTTGTTCACCCACAAAAACTAGGTGGGATGTTCATCCCCCACTAAAAAATGGACATGTGGCAAATTAAAGTTCAAAACTATTGTGGTGGGTGAACAAAACCACTTACAAAGTGGTTTGTGGGGAATAAAAATAGCACTTGTCCATTTTTAATGGAGGTGAACATCCCACCTAGTTTTGGTTGGTGAACAAAAATTGACTATGTATCCAATGTTTTAACAGTTGGAGCTGCATACAATAAGTAGCCTGCCATGTCAAGTACAAAGACCAACTACAACCATAGGTGAGTTCGGTTTCAACCGAACCGAAATAAAAAAAATATAATAAACCATAATTCTTAAAATAAAATAATTGAACCGAAATTAGCCATAACCGAAACCTGTCACGTCCCAGAACCAGAATACTGGAGAGCGGGGGACAGACACAGCCAGCTACGTATATTGAAGTGAGTCCCACCTCGTAATACGGTCACGGCTGTCTAGATGCATGAGGGTTTACTACGAGCCATCAGTCTCTTAGGGTCAATAACAAGCCTAGTGTCTCAATCTCAAGAAAGCGAGTAGATATAACAAGATGGTAGATCATCAGACATACAAAGTAAGGCGTCCCATACATTACATATTCAGATGATCATGAAGCTAGTCATACAAAATACGAAGACTAGCAAGAGTTTAAGTCATACATGATCAACCCTAGGATTTGTTAATCATGCTACAGCCCGTAGGCAGACAGTAAGTAAAGTTACAAACGAGCTAACACTTGCTCGGCGGCTAAACGCCTCAAAAGAATATTTTTACAAGGGAGTGGGAGAGCAAAATAAAAACTCACTCGTTGTCGGGATTCCTTCTAGTGTTCACCATCTGGCAGGAAAGTTGGGAGATCCTCGGTAGCTGCTACAAAATCTGGCCATACAAAACCAGCTGGGTCAGACCCCAGAAAGAGCAAGTGCCACAAAGGGGGCTTCACTTAAGAACTAAAACCAGCATGTCAGCACATAAAGTCATAGGTGAAATAACATAAGACATGAGTTAAAGAAAACAGGATGATAAACGATAAGATAACTAGAGGACTATTCCGGTACCCAAGTTACAACCCGTAAACCAAACAAGGACCGGGGTTGTAACCCTTCACCTGAACAGAACTTAACCTCGAACCAATTATCGATAAAGTAAAGCATAAACAAGCATGTCCGGAGATATCCATGCACCGGATCTAGGCAAGACTAGACAAGATAGGACTCCATCCATCATTCACGGCCAAGCAAAGAGTACGGCTTGATACTTAACTAACTAGGGTTATCACAAGCTTAGTTACTAGCAAGATGCAATGAGGTACGCCTACGGCCACAAGCACTGCAGACTATCCAGGTTATCCAGACGCAAGGTTCAAGATTAGAGTTATCATGCCTTGTTAGGTGACTTGGATGCAACACATGACAGTGTGCATAGTAATCGTTTCATGTAGTGCCCCACATAACAGTGAGCTGGAAATGTGTCCTACTCGTCGGCATGCTACAAGTCCATCAAGGAAGGCGCCCAGATAACGGGATTGCTTATAGCCGGAATACCTCTCTATATGCTCTACTTGATCAATCTAGTCATTAACCTAGTCAGATTCAGTATGAATCCCTGACCGTGGTAACCAGGGATACATGTCCTAGACATGATGCGAGACAAGACTGGTTGCTTATACAAGCATATTCGATACAATCACCCACGGTGTCAAGAATTCACTTAGCATGTCAGGTTAGCCGTCGCAACAGCGTATCAAGGTTATCATGTCGGGTTGCTTATCAAGATTACTTATCAGGCAAGGGTGCGTCACAACGGACCACCATCAAGAATTATTATGTCAAATTACTTGTCAAGAGTGCACCACGGCGGGTCACTATCAAGAGTTATCCTGTAAGGTCATAATGCAATTTTGTGTTTATGCAAGTGCACCACAACGGGTCACTGATCATGCAATTCCATCACTAAGCCGTGTTCAGATTAACATTCATAAATAATGTCATGATCACATCGGGTTCATGTCGAGTTTATATCAAAAGGGCGTAAGGATATAAAATGGGTGCAAAAATCATAAAAAGGGGGATATGGGGACATAATGCGCCCAAGGGGAGGAGCAAGGGGTACTATGGCCAACAAGTGGCATTAGCCAAGTTGCGCCAGGGTAACAGGTTGTACCTAGGCACTAAGGGTGCCAATCACTAAAATGCACAAGGTCGGGTCAAGTTGCGCCAGGAAGAGTCAGGCCAAGTCATGTTGCGCCAGGCACTAGACTGCGCGAGGCTAGATTGCGCCTGAGTCAGGTTGCGCCTGAGTCAGACTGCGCATGAGTCAGACTGCGCACGAGGTCAGACTGTGCACGAGGTCAGACTGGGCACGAGGTCAGACTGGGCACGAGGTCAGACTGCGCACGAGTCAGACTGCGCTCGAGTCAGACTGCGCTCGAGTCAGACTGCGCTCGAGTTAGACTGTGCTGCGCTAAAGAGCGCGCGCAACTCAGTGGCGCAAGCAAAAAAGCTCACGCACACTGCTCACTGTCTTCTCCAAATCAGCAAGAACTCTATGGTTGAACCCATAGCTTCAAAAGTCTATAACTTGGTCAAAACAAGTCCAAATCCAACTTTCAAATGGTCAAAATTCGGTAGAATGAAGTTCTCTACAACATGGAACCATCAAAGCTTAAAAATAAAGAAGTTTGATAGATCAAAACTACCAAAATCCGAAAATAACTAATTTCTAGATCTACAAAAATCAAAGCCTCAAAATGGAAAATGACAAGTTCTAATGTGTCTTAGAAATATGAGAAGAAGCTAATGGAACAATAAAAATAGGTTCTCTTGTGGAAGCAAGTTGCACTTGCCTAAGGGTTGTTCTTGGTTGGTGGTGGGTTTAATGGAGAAGGAAGAAGAGTTAATGAGAAAGTGGAGGAGAAAGAAATGTTAGGTGGGTTATAAAGGGGGATGGTGGTGGGTTTAACATGATGAACCAAAGAATAAACCAAGCCAACCCAAAATAAACCAAGTTAAACCATTACATGCCATGATGAACCTAATCAAGATTAAACTAAAATTAGCTAGCCAGGCAGGAAAATAAAATACATGTCAGGATTCTGTATACGTATACTGGAAATACGTAGAACGGAAAACGGGGGTGACAACTCTACCCACCTTAAAAGAATTCCGTCCTCGGAATTTAATCAAGAGGCTAGAGATGTCGAGCAAGCTATATCAATTGCAGGCAATATATGACTAGCAGTCAATCAAGCAATCATTCATGCAAGCAAGGAACTTAAGCATAAGGCATAAGAAAGACATTATACCTTACGAGTCAAACAGGTCGGGATATCGCGATCGGATATCATCCTCACGCTCTCACGTTGACTCACCCAAAGAGTGATGACCCCAAGCAACATGGACTAACTTGATAGTTCTATTCTTGAGTACTTCTCCCTCCGATCCAATATGGATACGGGTCTCTCCTCATACGAAAGGTTGGTACCAACAACCAATTCCGAATGATCAAGAACATGACTCGAATCCGGAATATACCGTCGTAATTGGGATACATAGAAGACATCATGTACCTCACGTAATGACGGCGGAAGAGCGAGACGATAGGATACATCACCTATTCGCTCTAGAATATCAAACGGCTCTATATACCTAGGACTGAGCTTTCCCCGCACGCCGAATCGAATGACGCCATGGGTAGACGAGATCCTAAGGAATACATGGTCGTCGACTGAAAATTCATGGGGATGCCGATGAGAATCGGCCCAATGACGCTGGCGATCTTGGACAACTCGAAGATGATCTCTGACTTGTCTGACCACCTCAATAGTTCGTGTCACCATCTCTGGTCCAAGCATTTACCTCTCACCGATATCGTCCCAAGCTAAAGAAGATCTGCACTTCCTGCCGTACAAGGCCTCGAAAGGTGCCATCTGGATACTAGCCTGAAAACTATTGTTGTACGAAAACTCTACGAGATGCAGGTGATCTTCCCACGAACCACCGAAGTCGAGTGTACATGACCGCAGCATGTCTTCAAGAGTCTGGATCGTGCGTTCTGACTGACCATCTGTCTGCGGATGGTAGGCTGAACTAAACTTGAGACGAGTCCCCAAACTTTTTTGAAGACTTCGCCAAAAGTGAGATGTGAATCTCGAATCTCTGTCGGACACAATACTGACTGGCACTCCATGCAATCTGACTATCTGCCTGAGGTACATCTCTGCAAGCTGATCCGTCGACTGGCTGATTCTGAAAGGAAGAAAATGAGCTACCTTCGTGAGACGATCAACTATAACCCAGATGGCATCTCTTCCAGCTGGGGATCTAGGTAATCCAGTTACAAAATCTATGGTAATGTGCTCCCATTTCCATTCCGGGATCGGCAAAGGTTGAAGAAGTCCAGCTGGTCTCTGATGTTCGGCCTTAACTTGTTGACAAACTAAATAACGAGAGACAAACCGGGCTATCTCCCTCTTCATGCCATTCCATCAAAAATGCTACCGAATATCACGATACATCTTCGTACCGCCGGGATGAATTGAATACTGAGAACTGTGGGCTTCTGCCATAATTTCATGTCTGATATCTCTACTGGGTACACAAAGACACCTTCCATGCCAGAGTGTACCATCTTCATGAATGCATAACTCTGGTCTCTGTCCTGCCATACATTCTGCCCTAAGCCGCTGAAGCTTAGAGTCCGTGGACTGAGCTAACTTGATCCTCTCAACTATACTGGACTGAACTTGCATACTGGCCATCAATGCCACACTGGAAGGAAGAACAATTTCAATACCCATCTTCTGAAGATCTGCTAACAACTCTGGCTGAGCCGTTAGAAAATAAACTCCGGCTCTCCTGCTCAATGCATCTGCTATCACGTTGGCCTTTCCAGGATGATACTGCAAGTTGATGTCATAATCCACAAGTAGCTCTAGCCATCTCCTCTGACGCATATTAAGATCCTTCTGGGTAAACACATACTTCAGACTCTTGTGGTCGGTGAAAATCTCTACCCGATCTCCATACAAATAATGCCTCCAAAGTTTCAATGCAAAAACTACGGCTGCTAACTCCAGGTCATGGGTTGGGTAATTCCTCTCATGGTCACGAAGTTGACGTAACGCATAAGCGACTACCTTACCATGCTGCATCAAGACACATCCTAATCCCTTGCCGGATGCGTCGTAATAAATTGAAAATCCTTCCGTCCCATCGGAAAGAGTGAGAATGGGGGCCGTCATCAATCTTCGCTTCGACTTCTCAAATAAACTCTGACACTCTGCTGTCCAAGCAAACTGCACATCCTTACGGGTCAACTGCGTCAGTGGTGCTGAAATCCGAGCAAAGTCTGACACAAAGCGTCGGTAATAGCCGGCCAATCCGAGGAAACTCCGAACTTCTGCGACGGTGCTAGGTACTGGCCATGTCTCTATAGCCACTATCTTCTGGGGATCGACTTCCACTCCACCTCTGGTGATGATATGACCCAAGTACGAGATACGATCCAACCAAAACTCGTACTTACTGAACTTCGCGTACAACTGGTGCTCCCTGAGAATCTGAAGAACTACACGAAGATGTTGTTCATGCTCTGCCTCGTTCTCGCTATAGACTAAGATGTCGTCTATGAACACTATAACGAACTGGTCCAAATAGGGCATGAAGATATGATTCATGAGGTCCATGAATACGGCCGGCGTATTGGTCGCTCCAAATGGCATAACAAGGAACTTCCAATGTCCATATCTAGATCTGAATGCTGTCTTCGGGATGTCCTGCTCTCTGACTCTGATCTGATGGTACCCCGACCGCAAGTCAATCTTTGAGAATACTGCCGCTCCCCTGAGCTGATCAAATAAATCATCTATCCTTGGTAAAGGATTTCTGTTCTTAATTGTTACAGAGTTCAAGGTACGATAATCAACACATAATCTTGACGTACCATCCTTCTTCTTCATAAGAAGCATCGGAGCTCCCCAAGGTGATCCGCTAGCATGAATGAATCCCTTGGTTCTAAGTTCTTCAATCATCTTGTACAGGACCTCCAACTCTGATGGTGCCATCCTATAGACTCTCTCTGACACTGGTGCCGTCCCTGGAATCAAGTCGATAGTGAACTCTATCTCTCTCTCTGGGGGCATGCTTGGAAGCTCTTCGGGAAATACGTCAGAAAACTCTTCTACAATTCTGGGAAGCTGAACTGCTGCTGCTACGGCCATCCGCAATACTGGGGAAGAAGGTTCTACTCTGTCTCGAGAAAATAAAAACTCTGGCTCACCGGGAATACTAAAAATAATCTTGCCGACATGGCAATCTATTCTAGCATACTGGTCCCTCAACCAATCCATTCCTAGGACTACATCATAATCGACCATCGGGAACTCTATCAACCTAGCGGAAAACTCTCTACCGCTAACTACGATTCGACACGAGGAAAACACCCTATTTACACCCACAAGTCCGTTACCAGTAAGTATATTAAGCCTTACTGATAATGACTCGGGCTCCAGTCCTATCCGTGTCGCGAATCGTGCAGACATAAATGAATGCGATGCACCTGAATCAAATAATACTGATGCAGGAAAAGAGTTGACGAGAATGGTACCTGCCACCACCTCACCTGATGCCAACTCCTCCTCTATGGTCAAAGCCATCGCTTGACCGTGCCCTTTGGGTGCTGGTCCCCTCTGCTGGAAACCGCTCTGGCGGTTCTGAACCTGAGCTTGGACCTGGGCATACTGTTGCGGTCGCTGCTGCTGGAATGCCTGAGCCTAAGACGGTAATGGCCTCGGAGGCTGATACTGCTGCTGCTGCACTGGTGCTGGTCCCCTCACTGAGGGACTAGTCTGGGCCGATGAGGATGAACCGGCTCTCTGTGGGCAGGACCCTATCATGTGATCCGGTGCCCCACAAGCCAAACACAATCCTTGTGCTCGACGATATTCTGACACTACATGCCCTGGCATCCCACAATGAGTGCAGCCCATTGTGGAAGACTGCCTCCGCTTCTGCTGCTAAGGATACGTCGGAGTCGAATGCTGAACCGACGTAACTGATGCTGCCCTCCTCGGAGCTCCAATGGTCAAGGCCCAAGCTGCCGGGGCTGGGGCTGAAGACTGGATCATCTGACCATGGGACCGCTTCCGTCCTCCAGTTCTGTCTACAATTCTCTGCGTGGTATACTCATGCCTCTTAGCTGCTCGCAAAACAGCATCAAAGGTCTGATACTCAAACTGCTCCACTTCTAGAATGATCTCTAGGTGGAGTCCCTGCTGGAACCGCTGCGCTCGATCAAACTCGGTTGCCACCAAAGTGGGAGCAAACCGACTCAGTCTTGAAAACTCGGCCGCATATCCATCGACCGTCCTGCTCATCTGCCTGAGATTGGTGAACTTCGTCTGTAGGTCGTGCCAAGCCACAGCATCGAAGTACTTGATCTGAAACTTGTCACTGAATACCGCCCACGGGACAGGCGTTGTCAAACCAACTGCTATCATCGCCCACCAGGTGCGGGCTAGGTCCAATAACTGTAGGCGCACCACAGCTACCTTCTCTCCTTCTGGAGTCTTGGCTACATCTAAGATAATCTCAATGTCCTGGATCCACGCATCAGCTGCAAAAGCATCTTCACTACCGTCGAAGAAGGGAGGGTTGAGGCGCTTGAAACTGCTAGCCGCACTGTTCCCTTGATAACCAACATGGCCCATGGCATCCTGTAATGCCTGGTGCAGGGCATCGCCCCGATAATCTTGAGACGCAAGCAATGTTCTGATGAGACCCACCAAGGTGCCATCGTCAGACTCTGTAGGCTGGACTGGCTGAACTGGGGGCTCGGGGTCCCCGGAATGCATGACTCGGGAGGCCACTCCAGAGTGCTGGGCTTGGTCTCCAGATTGCTGCTGGTCCACTGGAGGTGCTCCGTCTTGCTGATCGGTAGGACCAGGAACAATGTCGCTGAAGAAACGACATGGGGAACAATAAGAAAGGACCATGATAGATCGAGGATATAAACATGTGATCAGGTCAAGGATTATGAAAGATCAGAAGGCACGAGTAGAGATCAAGGGCGAGTGCTGATTGAGACATCTATCCGGTAAAATCCTCACACATCTTGATCTACAAGACCTGCATGGGCCACCACTTAAACCGTGTCACGCCCCAGAACCAGAATACTGGAGAGCGGGGGACAGACACAGCCAGCTACGTATATTGAAGTGAATCCCACCTCGTAATACGGTCACGGCTGTCTAGATGCATGAGGGTTTACTACGAGCCATCAGTCTCTTAGGGTCAATAACAAGCCTAGTGTCTCAATCTCAAGCAAGCGAGTAGATATAACAAGATGGTAGATCATCAGACATACAAAGTAAGGCGTCCCATACATTACATATTCAGATGATCATGAAACTAGTCATAAAAAATACGAAGACTAGCAAGAGTTTAAGTCATACATGATCAACCCTAGGATTTGTCAATCATGTTACAGCCCGTAGGCAGACAGTAAGTAAAGTTGCAAACGAGCTAACACTTGCTCGGCGGCTAAACGTCTCAAAAGAATATTTTTACAAGGGAGTGGGAGAGCAAAATAAAAACCCACTCGTTGCCAGGATTCCTTCTAGTGTTCACCATCTGGCAGGAAAGTTGGAAGATCCTCGGTAGCTGCTCCGAAATCTGGCCATACAAAACCAGCTGGGTCAGACCCCAGAAAGAGCAAGTGCCACAAAGGGGGCTTCACTTAAGAACTAAAACCAGCATGTCAGCACATAAAGTCATAGGTGAAATAACATAAGACATGAGTTAAAGAAAACAGGATGATAAACGATAAGATAACTAGAGGACTATTCCGGTACCCAAGTTACAACCCGTAAACCAAATAAGGACCGGGGTTGTAACCCTTCACCTGAACAGAACTTAGCCTCGAACCAATTATCGATAAAGTAAAGCATAAACAAGCATGTCCAAAGATATCCATGCACCGGATCTAGGCAAGACTAGACAAGATAGGACTCCATCCATCATTCACGGCCAAGCAAAGAGTACGGCTTGATACTTAACTAACTAGGGTTATCACAAGCTTAGTTACTAGCAAGATGCAATGAGGTACGCCTATGGCCTCAAGCCCTGCAGACTATCCAGGTTATCCAGACGCAAGGTTCAAGACTAGAGTTATCATGCCTTGTTAGGTGACTTGGATGTAACACATGACAGTGTGCATAGTAATCGTTTCATGTAGTACCCCACATAACAGTGAGCTGGAAATGTGTCCTACTCGTCGGCAGGCTACAAGTCCATCAAGGAAGGCGCCCAGATAATGGGATTGCTTGTAGCCAGAATACCTCTCTATATGCTCTACTTGATCAATCTAGTCATTAAACTAGTCAGATTCAGTATGAATCCTTGACCGTGGTAACCAGGGATACATGTCCTAGACATGATGCGAGACAAGACTGGTTGCTTATACAAGCATATTCGATATAATCACCCACGGTGTCAAGAATTCAATTAGCACGTCAGGTTAGCCGTCGCAACAGCGTATCAAGGTTATCATGTCGGGTTGCTTATCAAGATTACTTATCAAGGCAAGGGTGCGTCACAACGGACCACCATCAAGAATTATCATATCAAATTACTTGTCTAGAGTGCACCACGGCGGGTCACTATCAAGAGTTATCCTGTAAGGTCATAATGCCATTTCGTGTTTATGCAAGTGCACCACAACGGGTCACTGATCATGCAATTCCATCACTAAGCCGTGTTCAGATTAACATTCATAAATAATGTCATGATCACATCGGGTTCATGTCGAGTTTATATCAAAAGGGCGTAAGGATATAAAATGGGTGCAAAAATCATAAAAAGGGGGATATGGGGACATAATGCGCCCAAGGGGGAGGAGCAAGGGGTACTATGGCCAACAAGTGGTATTAGCCAAGTTGCGCCAGGGTAACAGGTTGCGCCTAGGCACTAGGGGTGCCAATCACTAAAATGTACAAGGTCGGGTCAAGTTGCGCCAGGAAGAGTCAGGCCAAGTCATGTTGCGCCAAGCACTAGACTGCGCGAGGCTAGGTTGCACCTGAGTCAGGTTGCGCCTGAGTCAGGTTGTGCCTGAGTTAGACTGCGCATGAGTCAGACTACGCACGAGTCAGACTGCGCACGAGGTCAGACTGCGCACGAGGTTAGACTGCGCTCGAGTCAGACTGCGCTCGAGTCAGACTGCGCTCGAGTCAGACTACACTGCGCTAAAAAGCGCGCGCAACTCAGTGGCGCAAGCTAAAAAGCTCGCGCACACTGCTCACTGTCTTCTCCAAATCAGCAAGAACTCCATGGTTGAACCCATAGCTTCAAAAGTCTATAACTTGGTCAAAACAAGTCCAAATCCAACTTTCAAATGGTCAAAATTGGGTAGAATGAAGTTCTCTACAACATGGAACCATCAAAGCTTAAAAACAAAGAAGTTTGATAGATCAAAACTACCAAAATCCAAAAATGACTAATTTCTAGATCTATAAAAATCAAAGCCTCGAAATGAAAAATGACAAGTTCTAATGTGTCTTAGAAACATGAGGAGAAGCTAATGAAACAATAAAAATGGGTTCTCTTATGGAAGCAAGTTGTACTTGCCTAAGGGGTGTTCTTGGTTGGTGGTGGGTTTAATGGAGAAGGAAGAAGAGTTAATGAGAAAGTGGAGGAGAGAGAAAAGTTAGGTAGGTTATAAAGGGGGATGGTGGTGGGTTTAACATGATGAACCAAAGAATAAACCAAGCCAACCCAAAATAAACCAAGTTAAACCATTACATGCCATGATGAACCTAATCAAGATTAAACTGGAATTAGCTAGCCAGGCAGGAAAATAAAATACATGTCAGGATTCCGTATACGTATACTGGAAATACGAAGAACGGAAAATGGGGGTGACAAATCCGAACCGAGTCAAACTGGTATTCGATTCGGTTTATTTGATTTGTTCGGTTGGACTACTTTTTATTATTTAATGAGCTAAGCACAAAGCTGGAATTATGATTAAATCATATTACAATTTTATAATTTTTATACATATGTTTGTTGTTTTTCAAAGCTTGGGCCTAAAGTTGGACTTTAAAAAAAACACACACACACACACACACACACACATATATTCATTTTTTAAACCGAAACTTTATTACACACAGATATATATATATATATATATATATATATATATATATATATATATATATATATATATATATATATATATATATATTTTAAACCGAAACTTTATTGAAGAAATAGGCGCAAAATGCTGAAGCCTTTACAAGTAAGCGTGCTCAACGCGACAAGAATAAAAGAAAACAAACAGTGCGAGACGCGCACAAAATGGAACTGGATCTCTACTGCAACCGACAGGGGAAGCGCGAGAAACCCAAAAAATGGCCTAAGCAAGGGCCTCCCAAAAAGTGTTGGAGGCGTGAGAGCAGCGCCTCCTAGCTTTGAGAGTTTGCTTGATAACCTCTCTATACAATTGTGGAGGGAGGAGTTGACGGCCTTCATATCTGAATTTGTTGTTGTTCTCCCATAAGACCCAAATACCAGCGGCTACGATGATCTGATGTCCGTGGGAGCAGCTTCAGCTGGCCAGGAGATCGTGGAAGCCCCCAGTCGGGAGGACAAGACTCAGTCTGTTAACACACACACACACACACACACACACACACACACACATATATATATTTTTCACACATATATATTTATATATATATATATGACCCATCCACCCTGCGGTGGTACTGGGTTTCCGCCCCCGCCCAGCCGGTCGCGGCCCACTGGCCTTCCTCCGGCGACCACGGCTCCTCCTCCGCGGCGCAGTGGGCGGCGTACGCCCACGCCTCGGGGTCGTACCGTCGCTACTACTAGCCCTCAAGACTGCCGGTCGACCGCCGCGCTGGGTCCCGGCCTCTCCCCCCTTCTCCTCCGCCTCCGTCTCTCCCCTCCCGGGGTCTCACCTAGTGCCCTCGTCTCTCCCCTCCGCCTGCGTCTTCCTCCACCGGAGCCCCATCAGCCCCCCGACGATGCGAGCCCACGTCCGAGGTGTGACCCTCCTCCGCGCCCCTCCCCTGGGGGCGAGCCCCCGTCCTCTTCTGCTCAACTGGCGGCTCCTTTCTGCTCGGACCGCCCTCCTCCTCGTCGATCTGTAGAGGCTCCTCGGGGTGCCCCCCCCCCCCGTCGGCGGGTTCGCCATCGGTGGCTTGTTCGTCATCCCCGGCAGAGCCCCCCCTCCCCGGTCGAGACCTCTCCTCCCCCTCCGGGCGAACCACCCCCTCCGCCGTGGCCCTACGCCCCCTTCTCCACTCCGCCGGAGCCCCGACCTTCCCCGCTGGTTCTCCGTCGTGCAGTGGGGGGCCCGAGGCACCTCGTGCAGTGCAACTTCTCCTCGGGCAGGTCGCCCGCCCCCGTGTGGGTCTCCTCGGGCGGAGCACGCTCGGTCCGCGCGTTGGGCGCCTCGTGGCGTACGGGTGGGGTGCCCGAGCCTTCCTCGGGCAGCGCGCTTGTCCTTTTTCCCCCCTTTTCATTTTTTTGTTTTCGAATTTTGAATATGTGTGTTTGGGCCATGCGGGTCTGGCCCTTGTAGGCCGGCTCTGCTTCTGGGCCATGTATCTGCTCCTTGTGGGCCTTTTATTTCAATAATATTCCTGTTAAAATATATATATATATATATATGTGTGTGTGTGTGTGTGTGTGTGTGTGTATATATATATATATATATATATATATATATATATATATTGCAAATGACCTCTACCCTAGTGGTTAAGAGAGATGCTTGCGGCCCAAGTGGTCGGAGTTCGAGCCCCAGTGGAGGCGAGCTCTCCATAATTACCCATTGCTTAAAAAAATGATTTATGTCAAATTAAATCAAATGATTGAGAATAATAGTATCTTATTTAAGAAAGATTATAATTGTTTGATAATCAAATAACTACTACTATTTGTTAATATTTTATACAAGGAATGTTATAATTTGAATTTGATTTGTTAGATTTTGACAAATCAAAATCAATCGATTCCTCTTATCTCCCTCTTTGCTAGATTTTAACACACTCTTATGCTTCTCCAATATTGGCCGACAACGGCGATTCATCGAATCAGGACACATGTTCTTGTAATATATATATATATATATATATATGAGTCAAAATATATATTTATATATATTTATATATATATATATATTTATATATATATAAATATATATATATATATATATATATATATATATATATATATATATATATATATATATGTCCGGATCCGAAGTCTTGCCGCGGAAGCCCCGTCGTCCTCGACCGTTGGATCGAGCAGGCGCCAACCCCCTCCCTCCGATCTAATTGTGCAGGGGGACGGTAGGGGTGTGCATAATTGGACAAAACCGACCAAATTGAACCAAACCAAATCGAATCGATCGGTTTTTAAACGAACCGATGTTCCGGTCGGATTGGTTCGACTTGACCATTTAAAAAATGGACAGATTTGGTTCGGTTCACGGTTTGGTCATTCTAAAAACCACTTAAACTGAACCAAACCGAATCTAGTTAGTAACAACCTAAAGTTATGTTTATATCTGTCACGCCCCAGAAGCAGAATACTAGCAAGTAGGGACGGACCAGGCCAGCTACGTATAACAGAGTACTCCAGTACCCTGATATAATGTACAAGCTGTAGAGACATGAGGGTTACTACTACAATCCAACAGTCAATCCTAGGTATCTCATCACACGCAAATATGCAAAGTACAAGAAGTATGATCATCAGACATAAAATAGTAAATCGTCCCAAACTAAATATACATGGATGATCATGAAGCTAGTAATACAAAGTGAAGAACTAGCAAGAGTAATAGTCATACTTGATAAGCTCTAGCTATAGTCTAGAATAACACAAATCATGTTTAGACCCGTAGGCTAAATGTCAAGATCCAAAACATGAGCTAAGCACGTGCTCGGAGGCTAAATGCCATAAAAGAATAATGTACATAACTAGTGGAAGAATGATATAGGAAAATCCACTAACGTACTCTGGTGCTCCGGGTAGTCACCGTCGAGTAGATGGTACAGAAGATCCTCCGAGCTCCTCTATCAGATCTAGCCAAAAAAACCAGTGGGGTCAGACCCCCAATAGCAAGTACCACAAAGGAGGCCAAACTATGAACTCAAACCAGCAATAACTAACACAACAACGAATAGAGACAGAAATAAGTAAATATAAATCGAGACTCGTGCACTACCAATGCACTCATCTCGAGAATAGAAAAGACAATAAGCACACAACATACAGCATAAAGTAAATAATATGTGACATAAATTAAAATGTGCACATGTGAATTAAACGAAAGCATGTGAACATATAAAATAAACTGAACAATGTAAGAGAAATGGTACATATGAGTATGTGAGATAACTAGAACATGTGAGCATGTTAGATAACTGGGACATGTGAGTATGTAAGAACTATATAAAACGAAAAATGATAAGATAACTTATGAACTATTTTGGAACCCAAGTTACAACCCGTAAACCAAATAAGGAACAGGGTTGTTACCATTCTCCTGAACAGAACATAGTCTCTAATCATTTATCGGCAAAAGTAAAGCATAAACAATGATGTACTGAAATAAACAAATTCAGACACTGCCTAGACAAAATTAGACTAGACTGGACTCCTTGCAATAATCACGGCCAAACAATGAGTACGGCTATACATTAGCTAACTAGGGTTATCACAATCCTAATTACTAACATATGCACTTTTGAGAAATCTAATCCAGTTACCTGCCCTGCAGACTACCCGAATCATCCAGGCCAAAAGAAAATAAATATAACAGACACACCGCCGTAAGATACGTGTGTCCTAAAGAGGTGCCCCACTCGACGGTGTGCTAAAATTGTGCTTACCATGACAGATAGCTTCAAATCCCATATATATATATATATATATATATATATATATATATATATATACCAGAACACGAATGGCTACAGGTTGGGAAATTCTTCCTTCCCAATGATCTAAATAATCAAGCTAGTTATTAGTCCTTAACATTTTCTTGTTGGATTCTAGGTGTGGCATTCCGCAGAATCCATCCTAGACATGATATACAAGACTGGACAATACAAGAAGGTGCACTATAACAAGCCACAACAAGAAGATATAATAAGCTGGAAGCTAGAAGTGCGCTACGACGAGCCACTATAGAGAAAATAGGGAGTGCGCCATGACATGCCACTATCATGTAAGCAAGAAAAGACATGTACAAGAGTGCACCACGACAGATCACTATCTAGTAAGCAAAAAAGACATGTAACTTGAGTGCACCACGACGGACCACTATCTAGTAAGCAAGGAAAGACATGTACAAGAGTGCACCACGACGGGTCACTATCTAGTAAGCAAAGAAGACATGTAACATGGGTGCGCCAGGACGAGCCACTATCATGATTATCAAGATGAGATCATGTTGTCATGTTCAATTTAAGTTCAATATTAACAAGTTATCAAGTCGGGTTGTCTCAAGTTAGGCCAAGTACAGAAAACATGCCAAGAAAGGCGCAGGTGCAGTCTGCACAGAGAAGCGCAGGTGCAGTCTGCTCTGGGAAGCGTAGGTACAGTCTGTGCAAGAAGGCACAGGTGCAGTCTGAGCAGGAAAGCGCAGGTACAGTCTGTGCAGGAAAGCGCAAGTGAAGTCTGCGCAGGAAGGCGCAGGTGCAGTCTGTGCAGGAAGGTGCGCAGGCTGTGCAGTCTATGCTGGAAGGTATACAGGCTACGTAGGAAGGTGCGCAGGCAGTGCAGGAAGGTGTTGGCTGCGCTCAAGTGCACAGGTGTAGGCTTTTCATCTTCTCCAAATCAGCACCGAAGTGCATAGGGAACCCATGAACTCAAAAAATGCCATAACTTCCTTAAAATAAGTCGAAATCAAGCGGTTCAAAAGCCAAAATTGGGTAGAATGAAATTCTCCACAACTTAGGACCATAAGATTTCAGAAATAACAAAGTTTAAGTGATCAAAACCATAAAAAACTGAGAAAACTACAAACTTAGATATATAAAAATATAAACATCAAAACCAAAAACTTCAAGTTCAAAAGCAGCTTCGAATAATGTAAGAAAGAGAATAGAACAAACAAAAATGGCAACAAAATAATATTGTTCAAGATTTGGCAAGATATACTTGTTTAGGTTAAGTCCAAGCCTAATCTTCCACTCCACCACCAAGAGGGGTACGAAATCACACTCTAGGCCTCAAGGCCAAGCTCTTGGCAAGATCCAAGGGGAGAGAAGAAGAAATAAAGAGAGAGAGAGAGAAGAGAATAAAAAGAGAGAGGAAAAAGAAAGTGAAAGGGTATATATAGAAGGGAGATTAATCATAACCGTTGGATGGTGATCCATATGAAGGTCTAAGTCAATCATGGCCATCCAAAGAAAACCAAGTATCTATTGGATAATATGATGCATATTTACTATTCACGAAAATATCTAAATACTATTCATCAAGATATCCAAAATACTATTCACGAAAATATCTGTAATAAAAAATATCTAAAATATGAAAAATCTTTATGGACGGTATAGCGTCGGTATACACTGGTATACTGGCGATATGCCGATCAAGGAAAAAATCTATTAAGTTGAGAAAATTTTAAAGCGTTCCGAAAAATGAAATGCAGTACAAAAATACATATCCGTTTATAAATACTGATACTGTGAGACGAGTCACACAACTCTCTCATCCTTAGAAAAAAATTTCCCTCAAAATTTCCTAAAGCTAGTCAAGCATGATAACCAAAACAAAAGCTCAAGAAAATACAACTATCTCAATAAAACAAAGCATGGCATATAAGTAAATAAAGGCAACAGTAATATAAATAAATGCATAAGCAATAACACAACCACAATCAAAAAGGGCTAGAGGCATATGAATAAATATGTCTCTTGAGTCAGTTGAGTTGGGACCCGCCCTCGCTGGCCTACGCTGACTCCCAAAATAGATAGGGGTCAAGTCTCAAAGTAAGTTAGTACCAATGACTTAGTCTAAGACATGACTGTAGTACCCCGTCCCGCTCAGTCAATCGAAGGAATTGAAATGCCAACGGCGTTCGGACTTAGCCTTGCAACGACGACTCGAAGACATCGCTCGGTTGAGGCGACTCCTCGCTCAGGTGGGGTAGTTTCGGTGAACTTGCCTCATATTAGCCTTCACATAATAAATCTCATATTTTTAACTTGCACAAGTAGGCTTGATAATAAAAGAGACGAATCCACATAGCTAAGGAAATAATTCCGACGGGTCGAATTGAGTTAGAATATAGAAAGGTCCAACGGTCGGCTTAGAGTTGGTGTACGACGTGCTTTGAAAATAACACTCGATCCTTCGTCCCGTGGCTTGGGAGAAGGAAAGTTGGTTGAGTAGGCAAAGTTATGAATGTAGCCTAAGTCATAGACGTCGTCCGCATGAATGCTTGATAAAGCATGCACGATCCATTGTCCAAGGCTTGGCATAGCCTTTGCCCGCCCTATTGGTTAAGTTGCATTGCACAGCTTGTATCATAAGTCTAGGCTATCAACCAAATAACTTGTTTGTCCAAGCCGGACACGTGCACGGCACGTTCCATCAAGGCAAAGCTTGACGCCGCCTTTTCTCGTCAAGTTGTTGCAAATTTAAGTTAGGCAAGTTATGTTAGGCAATCAGAGTAGTAACAAGCACGGTCCAATGAGTTCTACGGCGGGGTATAACCACATAGTCTTACGGTCTCAAGGCCCGTCTTATAGAGTATGACTCGGGTGGTGGTGTCGCATAGAGTTCAAGTTGGTTTAAGACACGATGTCACGGACTTAGTATTTTAAGGCACGGGCCACGATTGAATCATTGAGTTTGGAAAAGTGCTTCAAATAGTTGTTCTTGAGTTGAATGAAATGATAGGCCAAGAAAGAAGAATGCTCGCGACTATGGGTCGTCGAGGCGGTCTCAGATGTGAGAAGTATTGAACTAGGCCCTGAAAGAGATGGTAATACTAGAGGTAGAATGACTGTATGAGATGTCAGTTTGAGTCGAGTCTTGCATGGTCATGGACAACTTGTCGACAAGGTAGAGTTTCCTCGAACGGTGACCCAGGCGGCCAACGGGGCCGGTTCATGAGAAGCATTATATTAGCTTATTGCTGGATGACCGCACGGGTTAGGCGGGAACTGTCAGCGGGAGGCTCGCTACCTCGCGCTGAAGGAGCGTCCGTCTAACAAAAGCTAAAGAGAGTCCACGATGGTTATGGGAGTTAGTGACTAATTCATATAGATGAGTCGGCATGGCGGCAACCCGCATGTGTGCCTTTGAATTTAGTTGAGTTGAATATGTGTGTACAGTTAGAACACAATGTTGGGCCTAAGATTTGGTTGCAACGTAGGCGACGTGCTTCGGCACGAGATGTAGCGTCAAGTCTTAAGTTGTTGGCATATAAGTTACATAAGTTGTTTTGAGTTGTCTTGAGTTTAAGTCAGAAAATGCCGCAAGGTAAAGTCGATCGAGTGACACTTAGCCCACAAGTCTTGATTGGGTCAGTTGGTGATCAAGTAGCAAGGGCCGCGTGGCGACGATATGGTTAAGTCACACTGAGTTACGAGGCACGGCACGATGGAATTGTAGCACGATCACATAGAAATGGAGTCTCATCGTGTAGTTGCGTCTTTGATTTTAAGCTGTAAGGCAAAGACGACTTGATATGTTAACGTTGTTGGTATGAGAAGAGTCTAAAGGCAAGATATGTGTTAACGTTGTTGTTACAAGCACAAGATGATCTAGAGACACAAAATAGGCCAAGACGTCTGTCTTAAAACTGATCCTAAGATAAGACTAGAAAGACAATTGATAAGAAGGGACTATGTTGCACAAAGTAAATCAAACGTGTCAGTTTTGTATAGGTGGGCGAGGAGCTCATTCCACCAGTACAGTTGAGTACTGACACCCACATAGTTTTAATGTACAGGCAAAGGTAGAAGCTCGTGGTGCGGAGCTTGCTTGGATGTGTCGAGGCATGGAGTTCCTTGGCGATTCGTAGCGTACGGCCGCATGGAGTCAAGACTTATACGGGACATAATGTATGGGCATTGCCTTCCAAAGCATCTGCTGGTTCAAGACATGTATTGAGAGATGAGAGAGAGAGCTGAGTGACTTGTAATGTGAGAAGAGTGAGCTTGAGTGACTTATAATCTTGGCCTTGCGCTCTATTGTAATCTTTGTTTCAACATCAATAAAGAGCCTCTTTTGAATGACTTGTGTTTTGTTCTAAATTTCTGCTGGCTTATTCAATATCTCTGCTTGGGACTTCTGTGCGACGATCCCGTCGCAGCCATTGTAATCGGCCGTTATAGAACCCGCCTTGCACGAGCGCAATTTAGGCTCATGCGGTATCACGTCTTACCGATGACGATCGCTCCTACAGGAGCAGGGCGTGACAATGACTCTACCTAGGACGTATCTTCGTAGTCGAGGCATATGATATATATCATGTATCTCAAGATACAAAGACAGAAGAGTGAGACGAGAAACTCTTATTCACTCACCGAATAAGTCAAGCCGACCGTTGTACTCCTGATATAAGTAGAATACAAGGCTGCCGACAAGAACCCAAGATATACTGCCACTACCTGGCCTGCTACTGAAGGACAAACCAAAAGGGCATAACTGAAAGATGACCATAAAAATGGTACCTAAGACTCCCTAGGTACTACCCTCATGCCGATACTAGAGTTGCCCCTCAGACTGCGCATATAATTGTGCTCTGCGCTGCCTGACCCTCTGAGCTCGCGATGGCAGAGGATACTGTGCCAATGGCTGAACTTCTAGTATTGGCCCTAACTGCTCATCTACTACTGGGGGTGATGACTGATGTGACTGAAAGGACTGAGGTGGTACATCTGGTGTAGTTGGTCCTCCTCGATATGTCGGATAGGGGCAAGTGCTAACTGAATGGTCCTCCGCTCCACAGTCGAAGCATCGCCTATATATTGGCTTCCCGACACACTGATCTGAGATGCCCTATCTTGCCACAATAGGTACTTGTTTCTTATTCTGCCTGAGACTGCTGGTATCTCTGCCTCTGAGCTTGAGCCTGGATATATTGCTGAGGCCCCTTCTACTGGAATACATGGGATTACATCGATAAAGGCCTCTGAGCTCGCTTCTGCTGAACTAGTGCTGGTATCCCGAACTATGGAACTGTAGGCTGGAAGGATGAAGATCCAGCTGAACACCTTCGGGGACAAATCCTTATCATGTGGTCGGATGATCCACATGATAAACATAAAAAGTTGGCCCTTCGACAAGTAAGACGAATGTGCCCTCCCCTTCCACAAAAGGAATATACGACTGGTAATTCTTGGTGTTGGGATGGATGTTTGTATGTTGGTACTAGTGAGGGATGTCGAGGTGAAAAGCCTGACACGGTGCATGGTAGCTCTTACGACTCTCAGTTCTGGATGCAGTCCTCATCGCTATATGCTCGTGCTTTCGTACTGCCTCTACTGTAGTTCGGGCTCGATATACTGACTGACTAGATGACTGGTACTGCCTGGCTCCAATCTGTACTCCTTCTGGCTGCAAGTCCTCGACTTGAAATACCTCTGGTATTCCTTGCCCACTACGGTCTATCAACATCTGGATACTCTGCTAGAAAACGAGATCTCGTTGTTGTTGTGACTCCATCATTTCCTTCATGATCCCTAGGAATGCATGCATATCGGGATGATCTGATACTACCTTTGTTTGGACTGTTGACGGTACTGGTGATACATGATGCCCTGACTCTGGCGATGCCTCGTCTGGATAATGACCTATCACTAGTAATGATTGATGAGACTCTGGCTGAACTGGCAATACTGACTGCACGGACATAACTGGCTGATCGAGATGGACGGACATCACTGTCCTCAGGTCGACTCTCGACACTGCTCCTGAATGCTGAGACTGATCTTCCAAAACTGGCCTAACAGAAGATTGCTAACCTGCCATCAGCATAATCCAAACAAGATGATCAGAAGGATTAAGAACAGTGCCCTTGAAAGTTAAATGACAAAAGAATCAAATCGAGAGAACATGAAAGATCAACAATCAAGGCAGGTATCAGGTCAAAGGATCAAAGATATAGAATAATACGAAGGATATCAATAAAGGAGAATTGTGACTGAGATATCTAAATCAGTAACCCCCACATATCTGATAAATCAGACCTACATGGGCCACCACTAAAACCTATGTCACGCCCCAGAACCAGAATACTGGCAAGTAGGGACGGACCAGGCCAGCTACGTATACCAGAGTACTCTAGTACCCCGATATAACGTATAAGCTGTAGAGACATGGGGGTTACTACTAAAATCCAACAGTCAAACCTAGGTGAAGAATCTTAGGTATCTCAATCACAGGCAAATATGCAAAGTAAAGAAGTATGATCATTAGACATAAAATAGTAAATCGTCCCAAACTATATATATATAGATGATCATAAAGCTAGTAATACAAAGTGAAGAACTAGCAAGAGTAATAGTTATACATGATAAGCTCTAGCTATAGTCTAGAATAACGCAAATCATATCTAGGCCTGTAGGCTAAATGTAAAGATCCAAAATACGAGCTAAACACGTGCTCGGAGGCTGAACGCCACACGAGAACAATATACATAACTAGCGGGAGAATGATATAGGAAAATCCACTAAGGTACTCTGGTACTCCGAGTAGTCACCGTCGAGTAGATGGTACGGAATATCCTTCGGGCTCCTCTATCAGATCTGGTCAAACAAAACCAGTAGGGTCAGACCCTCAATAGCAAGTACCACAAAGGAGGCCAAACTATAAACTAAAACTAGCAATATAACTAACACAACAACGGATAGAGACAGAAATACGTAAATATAAATCGAGACTCATGCGCTACCAATGCACTAATCTCGAGAATAGAAAAGATAATAAGCACACAACATGGAGCAGAAAGTAAATAATATGTGACATAAAGTAAACTGTGGACATATGAATTAAACGGAAGCATGTGAACATGTGAAATAAACTGAACAATGTAAGAGAAATGGTATATGTGAGCATGTGAGATAACTGGGACATGTGAGCATGTTAGATAACTGGGATATGTGAGTGTGTAAGAACTATATAAAACGACAAATGATAAGATAACATAGGAACTATTCCAGAACCCAAGTTACAACCCGTAAACCAAACAAGGACCGGGGTTGTAACCCTTCTCCTGAACAAAAGATAGTCTCTAATAATTTATCTGTAAAAGTAAAGCATAAACAATGATGTACTAAAATAAACAAATCAGGACACTGCCTAGACAAAACTAGACTAGACTGGACTCCATACAACAATTACGGCCAAGCAATGAGTACGGCTTTATACATTAGCTAACTAGGGTTATCACAATCCTAATTACTAATATATGCACTTTTGAGAAATCCAATCAAGTTACCTGCCGTGCAGACTACGCGACTCATCCAGGCCAAAAGAAAATAAGTTTAGCAGACACACCGCAGTAAGATATGTGTGTCGTAAAGAGGTGCGCCACTCAACGGTGTGCTGGAAGTATGTTCATCATGATAGATAGCTCCAAATCCCATCATGATAGATAGCCCTTCGTGTTCTAGTATGTATATATATATATATATATATATATATATATATATATATATATATATATATATATATATATATATATATATATATACACCAGAACACGAAGGGCTGCAGGTAATTGGAAAATTCTTCCCTCCTACTGATCCAGATAATCAAGCTAGTTATTAGGCCTTAACATTTTCTTGTTGGATTCTGGGTATGGCATTCCGCAGAATCCATCCTAGACATGATATGCAAGACTGGACAATACAAGAAGGTGCATTATAACAAGCCACAATAAGAAGATATAATAAGCTGGAAGCTAGGAGTGTGCTACGATGAGCCACTACAGAAAAAATAGGGAGTGCGCCATGACAAGCCAGTATCATGTAAGCAAGAAAAGACATGTACAAGAGTGCACCAGGACGGGTCACTATATATTAAGCAAAGAAGACATGTAACATGAGTGCGCTACGATGGGCCGCTATCTAGCAAGAAAAGACATGTACAAAAGTGCACCACGACGGGTCACTATCTAGTAAGGAAATAAGACATGTAACATGGGTACACCATGACGGACCACTATCATGATTATCAAGATAAGATCATGTTGTCATGTTCAAGTTAAGTTCAATATTAACAAGTTATCAAGTCGGGTCGTTGCAAGTTAGGCAAAGTACAAAAAATATACCAAGAAAGGCGCAGGTGCAGTCTGTGCAGAAAGGCGTAAGTGCAGTCTGCGCTTGGAAGCGCAGGTGTAGTCTATGCAGGAAAGCGCATGTGCAGTCTGTGCAGGAAGGCGCATGTATAGTCTGCACAGGAAAGCACAGGTACAGTCTGTGCAGGAAAGCGCATGTGCAGTCTGCGCAGGAAGGCGCAGGTACAGTCTGTACAGGAAGGTGCGCAGGCAATGTAGAAAGGTACAGGTTGCGCGCAAGTGCGCAGGTG
Organism: Iris pallida; assembly: GCA_029216955.1. Lineage (NCBI taxonomy): Eukaryota > Viridiplantae > Streptophyta > Magnoliopsida > Asparagales > Iridaceae > Iris > Iris pallida. The sequence continues at coordinate 4,707,427 of JANAVB010031813.1, forward strand.
CAGGCTGTTCATCTTCTCCAAATCAGCACCGAAGTGCATAGGGAACCCATGAACTCAAGGAATGTCATAACCTCGTCAAAATAAGTCAAAATCAAGTGATTCAAAAGCAAAAATTGGGTAGAATAAAATTCTCCACAACTTACGACCAAAAGATTTCAGAAATAACAAAATTTAAGAGATCAAAACCATAAAAAATCGAAAAAACTACAAACTTAGATCTATAAAAATGTAAACATCAAAACCAAAAACTCCAAGTTCTAAAGAGGCTTAGAATCATGTAAGAAAGAGAATAGAACAACCAAAATGGCAACAAATAATATTGTTCAAGATTTGGCAAGATGTACTTGCCTAGATTAAGTCCAAGCCTAATCTTCCACTCCACCACCAAGAGGGGTACGAAACCACACTCTAGGCCTCAAGACCAAGCTCTTGGCAAGCTCCAAGGGGAGAGAAGAGAAGAAGAAATGAAGAGAGAGAGTGAAGAGAATAAAAAGTGAGAGAAGAAAGAAAGTGAAAGGGTATATATAGAAGGGGGATTAATCATAACCGTTGGATGGTGATCCATGTGAAGATCTAAGTCAATCATGGCCATCCAAAAAAAAAACCAAGTATCCATTGGATAATAGGATGCATCAATACTATTCACAAAAATATCTAAACATTATTCATCAAATATCTAAAATACTATTTACGAAAATATCTGTAATCGAAAAATATCTAAAATGTGAAAAATCTGTCTAGACGGTATGCCGTCGGTATACACTCGTATACTGGCGATATGCCGGTCAAGGAGAAAATCTATAAGTTGAAAAAAAATTAAAGCATTTCGAAAAATGAAATACAGTACAAAAATACATATTTGTATATAAATATCGATATTGTGAGACGAGTCTCACAATATCCGGTCCAACTTATCCATCTCATGGTTTGTTTATTTTCCATCTTCAATTCTTAGATCTATTAGGATTAGGGTTTATTTTCAAGAATTATTTTGAATTTGTGGAAGAAATTTATTATGCAAGTTATTTACTTAGAAGATTATTGTCCACTTTGGTATCTCATACAAACATCTTCCAAACTGGAGATGGTTAGGATTTTTTTTGTATAAATTTACTTTGTGAAACACTTTTATATACTTAAAAATTTTGGTTTGATCAAAACCGATCAGCTGAACTAATCCAAACCGAACCGACCAATTGGTTGGTTTGGTTCGGTTGTGATTATTTTCAAACCGATTAACTTCGGTTCGACTTCGGTTGTGACAAAATTGGTCGACCACCGACTGATGGACATCCCTATATATATATATATATATATCCCAGATGCGGAGTCCTGTTGCAACCGTTGGATCGAACGGACGCGTGCGTGGGCCTCCCGATTCAATGATGCGGGTGTAATGGCCTGCTCCGCATGGTGTATTACAATGAGTCGTTGACTCGAAGTGTTACGTTGACACGCGGAATACATCGAGTCGGATCGATGCAAGTGTTAAGTTGGCCCGAAAATAAAGTAGTGAGTCGATTCGAAGAACTATTAAATTGAATCAATGCAAAGCATAAGTTCAATTTGAACAAGTATTAGTTTTAATTGGTTTCGTGTAAGGCTAAGCTTTTACGATGAATTATAAGAGGTCAATTTTTTGCCTTGTTTACAGCGGAGTCCGAGAAACTAAAGCATCGCCTCGCAACGGACTGAGGCATGGACACGGTAGGCCGAATCAGTCGAGTAGTTCAACGGAGCATAAAGTGCTCGAATGGCTAAGTTAGAAGAGTTGGTCGTGCAACAACGTTAAAGAATCAAGCCGCATCGGCTCGACAAAATGACAGGTGTATCGGCTAAGGTGGGGGACTTTGACCATTCTTTCCTACTTCGTCATGCCTAATTAAAATATACCCTTGTATGCTAAGTTAAACTATCGAGTCCATGGACATGGCTCGATTGAGAGAAATCGTAGTACGTGTCGAACGCTAAGATAGAACAACTGAATTGAAATGTGCATCAAATGTAGGAGTCGCCATAAAATATCGAAATACCGCAAAGCGAGTGCCTCAGTGCACGAATCATAAGAATATGGGATAACTGTATCGGCGAGTGCCTCAGGGAATGAATCGTTCGTACCTTCACGCACGAGTTAGAGGGCTAGAACATTGAAAGACTATATTGAGGCGAGTGACTTAGTGCACGAGCTGTATCGACGAGTGCCTCAGGGAATGAATCGTTCGTACCTTCATGCACGAGTTAGAGGGCTAGAACATTGAAAGACTATATTGAGGCGAGTAACTCTATCGAGGCGTGCCTTAGTGCACAAGTCAGAGGAAAAGAACATAAGTCTAGCACATTGAAAGATATACTTCGTATGCGAAGTAAGCAGTTGTGGCAAAAATGCCACGGTACTGGCAAATATAGTATGCTGCCTTGAAATGTCTGGGACCTTCAGATCGTTCATTTGGATATTGAATCGAGGCAATGAAACATCGAAAGAAAGAATAAAATCATACAAAGAAAGAATGTGAGAAAAGAAAGAAAGATAATGTGAGAAAAGAAAAGAAAGAAAGAATGTGAGAGAGAAATAATGTGGAAAATGCAAGATAATGTGAAGTATGAGTTTCGGACTTAGACTATGTTTAGTTGTATGAGTTAGCCACGTATTGCATGGTCGAATGGACTTGAGTATATATCCCGTGCACGGGTGTGTGATTTTCCTCGAACGAGTATTGGCCGGGGCACCTGGACCGTTCGGCCTAGGAGGGATGGATAACATTGTTGGTGCACATCAGATTAGGTACAAATTACAATCGGCTACTGATGTGATAAGCCACAATTGTTGGTAAGTTCGACGTCCTTCAGATACATGGCCACCAACCGTATGGGAGGACGTCGGATTACTGGATCTGAGAAGAGAATTTTAGTCCATTCTGGCATGATAAATGCCAGTCACCTTCATATACATAGGGACCGGTGGGCTGAATGATGCAGGTATACATATCCTACATAAAGATCACTTATAATATGACAGAAAAATATGGTAGGCATATTCACCTTGCATCGGTGCAAGGGTGAGTACGTTGATCTTGGTAAGAAGTCGCCACGAACAAGACGAGATTGATATATGTTGCATGCTTACTTATGCGAATCAAGATGACATGCTTGCCAGGAAATACATGCTTTACTGTTTTCGAATATGCCATAAAACCGATCCTAAGGCAAAGATAGAAAGATCACAAGTTAAGCTGCATGACTCATAATTTACTTAATGTCGGTTTAGTAGAGTAGGTCTTATCAGTACGCGAGAGGATTAGTACTGATCCTCCACTATATTGCTTGTAGGATGCAGGTAATGGTTTGCTCACATCGAAGCTTTGCTTGGACGCGGTGAGGCATGGAATGCCAACATTTTGAGGCGTGCGATCGCATTGACGTTCGGACTTGCAAAAGATGATGCGGTCGAGATATAGAAGACATAATGTATAGAACGATGAAATCTTTTGTGGGCTAGAGAGAACATGAATGTTGTAAACCAATCTAGCAGATTCATTTGGGCTATTGAAAGCCTTTGTAATTCCGCTGCTTATTGAATAAAAGAAATATTTCATATACTCTGTGTAACTTCAACGTGACTATGTTTTCTTCCGCTGCGAATATTAAATTGAGATAACCATTTTAAAGAATTTTAAGCATCTAGTCTTGTACGAGTGCAACTCAAGACTCGTACGGCATCACGCTCCAGAGAGAAAGATCGATGTGGCTGAATCGACGCGAGGACGAACGATTTAGCGGGTTGAGACGTGACAGCGGAAGGAGGGAGGGGGGGCTTTGGTGGATATATATATATATATATATATATATATATATATATATATATATATATATATATATATATATATATATATATATTATACTCACCCCAATGTGCAACTCAACAAATTTAGCATGGAAGCAATAGCTGTTGTAAAATTTATATTAATCCAATATTAACTTAGAGGAGGCCGAGGAGCTAAGAAAACGTTTAGGTCTGTTGACTGGACCGATGACTCTGTCCAATAATGCTAACTTTACAATCAAACATTTATAACCTTCTTACAACCTACGGCTCAATTGCTTCGGTGGTACTCCAAGTTATACCCTATTAACAATAAAGTACCTAATGTATGATTTCTTACTTAAAAGTAACACACGTTATAATTAAGGTGTATCACAGTCCATGTACCAACTTTCCGTCAAGTTGCTAACGGAAATGGGCTCAATTACTTCGGTGGTACTCCAAGTTATACCCTATTAACAATAAAGTACCTAATGTATTCACAACCGGGATTTTCACTCTACACGTATTGAAGAAAGAAATTACAATTGTAAGTTACACATTAATAGCAAAAAATAATAATTAATTTATATTAATGTACAAAGAAAAGTATGTTTCACTTACACTAGTAGATAATGGACAACAGTAGAATTTTTTACCTAAGCTCCTAGGCACCTTTGATGTTCGTATTTTGCAAATTCTGGCTTCGCAACAACATAACCGAAGTTCATCAGTCCAACACCAAAAATCACATCCTACCTCCTTTGCACATTTTAAAAATTGGTGTCCACGATTCCAAGGTGTATTTGCAGTGAATAATTTGCACAGAGAAGTTCATTCGCAATAACATGGGATCTTCGCAAGATCCCATTCCATTTCACTTGCTTCATTTGCTGTAATTTTGTCAGCATAAACATTTTTAGGATCGGCTCTTCTTTTATTTTAGGGTTTCCACAATAAATTATTGCATGGTTTACACAATAAATTACTTTAGGGTTTCCATAATAATAACTACCGATTCGAAAATGAAGAAGAAGAAGAAGAGAGCAAGGGAGAGAGGTACCCATAATACATTAGGTACTTTATTGTTAATAGGGTATAACTTGGAGTACCACCGAAGCAATTGAGCCCATTTCCGTTAGCAACTTGACGAAAAGTTGGTACAGGGACTGTAATACACCTTAATTATAACGTGTGTTACTTTTAAGTAAGGAATAATACATTAGGTACTTTATTGTTAATAGGGTATAACTTGGAGTACCACCGAAGCAATTGAGCCTGCAACCTACTATATCCCTCTGCTAACCCCTTGGTTGTAGAGGAGTTGTAGGCGTAGCGTTGCTTTGACTATGTCCGTTAGTTCGGCTAAAACCCACGAATTACAGCTATTAAGTCTAAATCTATTTAACAGAAGAAAAAAAATGTTTTTACTGAAAATTTTGTGCTTTTGGCTGTAATATCTAAAAAATTCTATGCTTTGTACGAAAAATTGCCGAAATTGAAATGATAACTAACACTGGCCCAAATGTAATTGTACGTGTCTCAAGTTTTAAAAAAATGACCCAAAACTTACTTTCCAACCACCAGAAACTCATCTTTTTCCTAATATCCGACATATACTCACATAAGTAACAAACATAAAAAGATTGTATATTGGAGATATTGTGCAACGCAGTACAATATTTGGAACACGTCTTCATCGTAATCGAAATCTTCTTCCATAGGTTTTCATAATTCTTGTCTGCATGCACATGACAATGATGTTAAAAAATTTAATATATAATGCTAGCCTGTTCTTTCAACTCGAGTGTTTCAGAACATTAGGGGAAAAGGTCTTCGTTTTGGACCCCCTTTAACTAATTAAACGAATTATATTGTTTTTATGTGCGTGATTCTCAATTCAATGGGCTCAACATAAGTGCAGCCTCAAGGGTCATCCATGTGTGAACCCAAGTTCTAGTAATATAGACCAACATGTGACAAGTCGCTAACAGATTTAGGGTGTGTTTGATTGCAAGGTGGAAAATACATAGAAAAGAAATTAATTCCATGGAATTATTTTCTTAGGAAAAAAATTTCATGGAATTTTAAAATTTTCCATGGAAAATTTAATTTGGTTGTTTGATTGTCATTATTTTCCATGGAAAATGATATTTTCCTATGGGTTAGACAAGTTTCATTTTCCACCATTTTAGAAGAAAATATGAAAAATGATAGTTTTTTGGAAAATAATTCCATGGAAAATATAAGCTATCAAACACTACAATTGGTGGAAAATTTGTGGTGGAAATATTTTCCATGGAAAAAAAAGTCCAATCAAACACAGCCTAAGTAGTAAAATTATAAATATCAAGTTAGAATGACCTAATTTTAACCCTTGTTAGCAATCACCCGAATAAAACTCGTATTATAAGCAAATTTTTTCGTGTCTTTCATAAACGTATAATACTTGCATGTTTTTGACAATCCAAATCAGTATGTAAATTTTAATCATGCAAAATTTTAAACATTTTTCGTATATTATTGAAAATTTTGGCATAAAAACGTGCTGGAAACCAGTTTAATTAACCAAATCGACAACATATTTAAGAATGTGAAGATTTTAACCTCAATATTTTTATTTTTTGAATATTTGTTCGAATTTTTGAACGTATTTTATCTGTACTGAGCCGATTTATACTCGTACTTTTGCCGTCCCGAATTTTTTTTCGTTTGCCGAATTGCTAACAAAGATTTTAACTTGGAAAATAACTTAAGACTATCATGTAACTGAAAATTCTAAATTCATGCTTGGTTAGAAAGAAAGTAGAGATTCTTGTGCACTAGTAGAACTATTTTTTTTTTTTTTTTTTTTTTTTTTTTTAGGGTGTCCACTTTTAAATGGTGCTTGGAGCCTTGGAGGCATGCCTCCAAGGGGGCTCGAACCCGCACCACTGCGCCGGGTGCTCCACCTTTCCCAACGGACTACGGCCACGGGGACTCACTAGCCCATCACCGCAATAGTAGAACTAGTCATACTCTCCTCCTCTCATGTACTATAACATATAACTTCCTATATCAGCCCATCACACAAGCCCAAAAAAAATTTAAAAAAAAGGAAAAGAGAGACAAGTGATAAAGGTGGGAAACTACTGCAGCCAACAAAGGTTAAGGATGCTATTTTGGTGCTAAGACCATCTCCAATGGGGATTTCTAAATTTTGGGTGTCTATCGTACTTGGCATTGTCCTTTCTATCCTAGTTGTAAAGTTTCTACATAGAATTGTACAACAAAAAAAATACTTTTTTCAATAATTTAATAGTGTGGGTCCCAATAATAATAGGTGGCAATAATGTAGGATGGAAAATTTCTATGAGGGTTTCTACATGTAGAAACTCTCAATAGACATTCTCCTCTCTCTCCCTCTCATGACAATTATTATTGGACCCCACACTATTAAATTATTGAAAAAGTATATATATATATTTTTTTGTACAATTCTATGTAGAAACTCTTACAACTAGGATAGAAAATACAATGTGTAGGATAGAAATCCAAATTTTAGAAATCTCCATTGGAGATGGTCCAAGGTCAAGCAAGGCTTCATTGTATGAACCTTAACATTGCATGGGTACTTCTTCATTGTATGAGAAGGTGACAGTCACTCAACAACCAAGAAACAGAGTGATATAGGGAGGACTGGAGAGTTGTTAAGAGAAGAAAAAGAAAAAAGAAAAAAGAAGAAGAGATGACATCAATGAGGAAGCTTGGGGAGATGGGAAGTACAAGTGTGAAAAGAGTAACATTAAAAAGAGAAGACACAATAGTAGAAACTATTGATTGGTACACATCCTAAAGAAACAAACTCAACATTGAACAGTTGTATGGTTTGTGAATATAATAACGGAAATTTTTGTTGAAAGTATTAAACTTTAACACAATTTCAATAACAGCATCAAGTTTGGAATAATGGCAACAAACCATTGAAACGACCTTTCGAAGGACGTTGTTTTTTTTTTTTTTTTTTTTTTTTTCTCGAAGGACGTTATATATATATATATATATATATATATATATATATATATATATATATATATAAAATGTCCATGGGATGGACGTTCTAATCAAGTTAGATATTTTTTTTTTTGCAATGTGATCCACTGTAATACATTATTTATGGTCATTTAAACATAGTAGTTAGTAAAATTATTATTTTTTTTTCTTCATAATATTCAGTCAAAAAATAAAATGGATATTTAGACTTTGGATTTTGAATAAATTAGGATATTTGTGTTTAGGTTAGTGTTTGGGTCTCCAATTTCGGAAATAAATTTGTCCGGTAATATCAAGACCTAAATTATAAATATTTCAGACATATTTATTATAGAAACCTATTTCCATGTTTGGTTTAGGTTAAAAAAAATCTTCAGAAATTACTAATATTCGGGTAAATAATTTACCTACAAAAGACGAAAATCTTATCCCTTAAGAATATGTGAATTTTTTTTTTTTTTGCTCGGAATCTTTTTTAAAAGTTTTTCTACTATTATTTTTTTAGTTTTTCATTTCTTTCTTTTCTTTTTTAGTTTTTTTTTTCTACTTTGCTTTTAACAATTAACTATTAGTCCAAGACTCAAACACTACATATGTCTATTATGGAGATCAAAACACAAATATTCTAACTTATTGAGACCAACACACTAATTAGTAATTATATCTATTATGGAGATCAAAACACAAATATTTTAATTTATTCAAAATCTAAAGTCTAAATATCCCTTGGTTGAATATTATAAAACAAATAATAACAAATAAAATAATTTTACTTACTACTTTGGTTAAAATACCATAATATAAATAATGTAATATAGTGGACCACATTGAAAAAAAAAAAAAACTAACTTGATGAAAATGCCCATCCATGGGCGTTCTTTGTATTTTTTTTTTTTTGTAAAACGCCCTTCCAAAAGGCGTTTCAATGTTTTGGTTGCCATTATTCGAAACTTGATGCTGTCGGTGAAATTGTGTTAAAGTTTAATGCTTTTAACTAAAATTTCTGATATAACAATGGAATTTATAATATGTTCAAGTGTCATGGGATATGTTACATGAATATGAATAATGACACAATATAAATATGAAATATAAATAATTTTTCTAATAGCTAAAATATAGTCACCTATGTTGCATAAGTACTGACATGATGGTAAGAATATGTTCAAAGTGTCATGGACATAGACCATTACGATTCCAAAATTTTCTCTTATTTAATTATTGTACGCACAGACTGATGCTTACGTCACTTCTCTCCTCCCTTAGTAGTGTAGACCACTTGGTGGTAATTAGATTTTGAATTAAAACTCCCAATTTCGGAAATAAAGTGATAAGACATAGATGTTCCATAACAGAGATCTAATCGATCTAGCTTAATTTAAATTTTCAGCATCTTTATATGTACAAGAAACAGTACAAACACATTATATAATCCTTGGTTTGTCTGGCTTAGCTATAGTTTAATTCACATTCATGCATGTATGCACATGCAAGACCCTTTTTTTTTGGTATTCACATGCAAGATGAGCATCCATTCTGTATGCACATTTACATGTGCAATTTCAAAAAAAGAAAGAAAGGAAAACAGAATAAAAATTAAATTAAATTAAATCGCAATTCATACTATAAAGTACTTTGAAGTCCCTAGCTAGGGAACAAATCCATTGCAGGTTGATCAAGTTCCCTCCCTATAGGAAACTGTTTGATTAAGAGAGAACATCATAATAGCATGTTAGCATGTTTAAGGAACAAATCTACTGCACAATAGGAGAGTAAAAAATAAATATCTCAAGAGGGAAGGTTTCCTAAGGACAAGATCTAAAAAGCACCAACCATGTGTGAGAGACAGAAGCCTGCATGATCTCCCCTTTCCACTTTTAAAGCACCATCAAATCACACAACATGTTATATATATATATATATTTTTTTTTTTTTGGTCACACAACATGTTATATATATATATATATATATATATATATATATATATATATATATATATATATATATATATATATATATATTTTCAATTCGCCTCTGACCATCAAATTAAATGTGAATAATCCGTCCTCCTCTCTTTGAAACAAGGGGCGCTTCCGGTTCTGTGCGTGCTTCAAACAATTTTGTCTTCTCCATATTACCATATCTCTAGAGTCAATAATTTTCTATGAGGAACTACTGAACTCAATCACTTACTGCCGTTACTCAACAGTTTTCTGTTGAGGTCTATCCCGTAGAGGTACTCAAATTGGATCAGTGATCTATTTCTAGGTTTTGTCGTAAACCTAATTGGTTACTTCCAATTACGTAAATCAATAGTTCAAACCGCACTCAAAGGTAGGACATTTCCCATTGATATAGGAACTTCTGTACCAGAAACAATGGTATCTCCAATTATAGCCCCTCTGGGATGTAAAATATATCTCTTCTCGCCATCCCCATAGTGTATGAGACAAATGTATGCATTTCGATTAGGGTCGTATTCTATGGTTACGATTCGACCAGATATGTCTTTTTCATTCCGTCGAAAATCGATTTTACTTTGAGGCGAGCGAAGTGAGCTAATACTGAATAATCGAAGTGAGGCTAACGCAGTGAGAAGGGAGCTAGTGAGGACCCAAAACTGTAGGGAGGAAGCCTTCGAAGCAATCTCTGGAGTTTGCCCTTATCCGAACGGGTCTTGCAAGAAAGACGAATTTCATATTGAGCTCCAAATATACGCTGTTGGGATGGAATGGCTCAACCGACGTCCTCCCCCCCTAAGAACCGCACGTGCGAGTTCCCCCGCATACGGCTCAAGTGGCGAAGGCCCTTTCCTTCGCGCTTGGTAAGCGCTTCGCTGTAGCCAAGCTTACTGCTAGCCTATCGGCTAGAGCCAAGCTTCGACAGCGACTGCTCGTCGCTTCTGGCCGCCTTATTCCGTCACCCGAGATCCAAGTCAGCACCGGCTCCATTACCTCCCTATCGGTCACCGCCCCGTGGGTTTGTTCGCCTCCGGGCGCCTCGCGGCCGGGCCGACTTTTCAGCAACTGTCGTCTATCTCACCCGGCACTTTGAAGGGTGAGCCTTCGCTTTTTAGATCGTCTTCTGCCCAATGCGGTAGCCCCATTTTTTTGTTCCCATCCCATTGGGTTTACTTTGTTCACAGGTTGACCCCTTTGTAATGAAGGAATTTCCAATGCCTGGTGGTGTGCCAGTCTGGCATGGAAATCTGGAAGGCAAGCACTTAGATAGCATGTGTGGTTTTATTGAGGCATATGTGTCATGTCCGAAGACTATAAATAAGCCCTTTCTACCCTATCGGGACAAGAATGACACTCTCATCTTTCCAACCGGGGAATTTGTTGGAGTTTACTATAGCGAAGAATTGAAGTATGCAAGAGGGCTAGGCTACACTGTGCTCCCAATCTCAGGCTACCTCTTTGAGAGGATGGAAAGCCCATTCAAGGACTTTGTTAGCTCACTCTTTGAGAGCAGGTTAGAGGCAAGGAGGTCAGGTAATGATGCCATGGCCTATGTGTACAAAATCCTTATGAATTCGCTATACGGTAGATTTGACATTAACCCTAAAAGCACAACAACCGAGGTCTGCGATGAATATCGATACAAACATTTGGTCAGGCATAGTGACTATATATACGGTGATATGCTTAGCGAGAACAACTACATCGTTGCCTACCATAGCAATACAGATAAAGGCCCAGATTATTGGAACCCACCGAAGAACTCTGCTGTCCAACTAGCTGCTGCGATCACGGCCTCAGCTAGGATCTATATGTACCCATATATATCAAGAGAGGACTGCTACTACACAGACACAGACTCAGTTGTGCTTGGTCAGCCACTACCTAAAGAAGTGATTTCTTCTTCTGTCTTAGGGAAGTTTAAGCTAGAGGACAGACTCTTAAATGGAATCTTTTTAGCACCAAAATCGTATTACTACCGAAATTCCACCTACTCCCGAATTGAACGAGTAAATTCCTCGGTTTGACACTCTTACCACTAGAACGAGTAAATCATCCGTTGGGAACTCTTACCATAACTTCGGTGAATGGTGGGTCCACATGGGCGGTGATCAGTAAGTTATATGCGTATAACTTGCTGGCGGTCAACATAGGAACACCGCTACGCTATACCGACCGACGTCCTATACTGTCAGAGTAACTGTGTGTGCTATTTAGGGTTTGAGTTGGGAATGAATTCATTAAAATCCATGCTTAACACATGCTTCAACGTCTTCATTTTCAATCAAAAAACCCTCGCGCGTACGTGCGCGTAGCACAGTTACTGGCAGGAAGGCTCAGAGGGAGGGCAGCCCCTGTTAGGGAGCTCAAGCATATATTTAGGGGGCTGTCCTCACGCGCGCGGGTGTTCTATGTCGCGGGCGGGTTCCCGCGCGTGGGTATGTGCGTGTGTGTTCTATGTCGCGGACGAGCGCGTATGCGCTCGCGCGCGACTAAAGAACACGTGTGTGCATACGCGCGTGTGTGCGTCTATAGAACATGCGTGCGTACGCACGCGGTATAAGACCGTGCCCGCACTCGCATGTGCTCGCACGGTTTAAGTACATGCGCACCTTGCGCGCTAGCCGTGTACGCGGGCGTGCCCGCGATATAGTACACGCATGCATGTGTCATGACACATACATGCATTATGATCGATCGATAAATCGATCTCAGATGGTCTATAATCGATCTAGAATCGATTTAGACCCCTGTTCTGGTATGAATGGCTATCCCTATTAAAAAACGAAGCTTATAGCTAATTTTTAGTAGAAAAAGACCGAACTGCGAAGCTTCACTTCCACCAGCAAGGGTGGCCGCTCTCGATCCCCGAGAATATCTTAACGGTAGGTTTTCAAATCTCCCCAGAAAGACCAAATGAGATTCTAAGTCCTTGGCCGTGGGACCCGGAAGCAAGATTCAAGGCATGAGAGGGCTGGAATAAGCAAAGGTAAAGGCAAGGTGCGGGTTGGGTAGGGAGAGGGTGAAAGAGTCGGTCAAGTACCGAGATTGAGGGAGCAAAACAAGCTACTGAGTATGAGATTACGCTTAGAAAGCACGCAGATTCACGTGTAGACGAAGAACAAAGGTTTTTAACGCAAGGGGGGAGGGGAGATCGATCTCAATCTGTCGAATCTTTCTCTCCTGCCATCGGTCGTCCAAAGGACGGTCGAGAACGGGCTAAGCAAGTCAATCGGTCTGGTAGCATTTCCCGTATCAGCTCTTCTGATATGTATCAACGCCCTATCCAATGATTCTTCTATATTCTAGATGGACAATTCTCTTTAGCAATAAAGCGTGTTCAATGGGTCGTAGGTATATAGGTCAATGCATTATGATAAAAAAAGCGATATCCGGCTTTTGCGGTAATTAATTATTCAATATCAAGAGATATTCATTCCCTTTTCTAAAAATGGAGAAAGTTGCCCCGGTGAAAAGTCCGATTGAACTAATAAGGATATGGAAATCGTGCTACTTTAGTAAAGCCCACATTTGTGTTCAAAAGTGGGATTTCACTCATAAACTACTGGAATGTGAATCGTGCTACTTTTCCGGGATGTGAGGGAAGTGAGAGAAGGGCTGCTGCTTTCCAGGGGCTGAGGGAGAGGAGATAAGCAGTGAGCTGTCTTGGAGGGTCTAAGACTCGACCTACGGGAGAGGAAGCGAAGACCGATAGGGAGAGGGGTACGGAAGGGAGCGAACGATCTGTCAGCTAGCCAGAGAGGGTTACCCTCAAGGGGACCCGAACGATCTTTCCCACAAATTTTGATTAAGAAATCTCCTTGTTAGGACTCCACTCCTCTTTTTCACTCCTTATCCTACTTACAGCTCTCAAGGAGGAAGGAGCGAGAGCTGACTCGACCATAGTCTGAGGAAGAGGGAAGCTTCAGTCTTTTCTGCTGCTAACCAGTGTAGCTACTCTTGTTGATTGTACTAGCCATGCTGCTAGCGAGCCCCGAGACAGCAAGTTGATATTAATTCCATATATATGAAATGATAAGACTCCACCCACTAGCACGGGAAAGCTGGCAAAGAAACAGGGGTTTCATCTCCTTCTGTTGCCGCTAACAAGTGCAGCTAATAGGTGTAGCTAACTACTGGCCCTATCTTCCTGAAAATCTTAGCAAGAGTACTGGAATAATAATACTCCACAAGCAGTTCTGGAAAACGAATCCAAACTGCAACTGAAGAGAAAAAGGCTGTAGAAATGGGATTGGCCGAGATGGAAAGAGTGAATGAAACTGAAACCTAAAGAGAGGGTGTTTGCAATTCTTTCAGAGATCAAGCATAGGGTCATAGGATACTGCCACTTAAAGCAGTACTAAGACAGTGATTTTCTCTCTGTAAAATGTTCTAGAGCAACTAGAAAGAGATTCTCTGGAAGAAATATGGGGTTCTGCTTCTGGTACGCTCAGGTTAGCCTGTCAGGGTAAATGCAGGTAGTGGATTGGATGTATCTTCTGAAGCGTGTTAGTTCGTAGCTGCCGAAGTGTAGCATTGAGGTGAGGAGCGCGCTAGCTAGGCCTTTCAGAACTACTTTTCCTTTCTCTCTCTGCTATCCTATCCACTGAACTGTCAGTATCGAGACAAGGTCGGAATGTTGGCTGAGCATAGACTAGTCTGTTCAGGCAGTCACAGGCTGGCTAAAGCCAAAAACCTAACAGATAAAAGTCAGATCGGACATTTAAATCTGAAGTCAACTATCAAGACATGACTGTCTTATCTATTTGATTTGCTGGCAGTTGTATTCTCTCTCCTATTAGCTATCAGTTGCAATATTGACTTGTTTGTCTTATCTTCTTTCTGAACTGCCTATCTTACCTTCCTTGTCTTAGCTGTGCAGATATTCTTTCTGCTTTCAGTTGATCTTCCATGTGCCAATCAAAGAGAATATAATATATTTTCTAAGAAAGGATTGGGTTACTAACATTGAACCTCTAATTATTTGAGTAAATATAAAAGTATCCCAGGTTTCGGATATTGCTATTCGTTTATTTTTTTTCTTCTTTCTCTTTGTTTGTTTTTTTCCCCTTTTTTTTGTATTTTTCTCTTCAAAATCAGCAATTTAAAATTCTGGATTTTCCCCTACCCAATTCCTAAAAATGCGATTCATCATATTAGAGAAAACAAAAGAAGAAAGAAAAATTATTTTGTCTATTCGATCCAAAAAAAGTGGAGAATGCACATTTGCTTGAAACATTTCCCAAATAACTATTTTACGTCTTTGCGCACGCATGGATCCTTTGATTAGACCACGGCAAACAGGGGAAGGGGTCAGATTTATCCTGATGGAAGCAAGAGTAACAATACAATTTATAATGCGATATCCGCAGGTATAGTAAGCAGAATAGGACGTAAAGAAAGGGGGGATATGAAATAACCATAGTGGATGCATCGGATGGACACCAAGTAGTTGATATTATACCTCCAGGACCAGAACTTCTTGTTTCAGAGGGGGAATCCATCAAGCTTGATCAACCATTAACAAGCAATCCAAACGTGGGAGGTTTTGGTCAGGGAGATGCGAAAATAGTGCTTCAAGATCCATTACGCGTCCAAGGTCTTTTATTCTTCTTTGCATCCGTTATTTTGGCACAAATCTTTTTGGTTCTTAAAAAGAAACAGTTTGAAAAGGTTCAATTGTACGAAATGAATTTCTAGATCTAGAGATTACTTAACATCAAGTTAGTAAAAAGCACAGAATTCTTGTTGATCAATATAATTATGTTATGTAATGTATGATCAAAAAATTATTTAAATCCCTTTACTTGCTTTGTTTATACTATTTTTGCGGGAGGTCCGGAATTCATTACTTGTATCCCATTTCTAGTACTAGACAATAGGCCTACAAAAAAGGAAGGATACAAGGCAAGACGGGACAAATGAAAGGAAGAATAAATACTTCTAGGAGAGGGGGGATTACGAGTCTTCCTAATCTTCTATTCGACACAAGAGAAAGGATTTTCTACCCTTTCTCTTGTGTCGTCTTGTATCGAAATTCCTATCAGATAAGGCACTCCGTTCCCCCATCTCTCACGTAGCTATTCCTCCGCGTTTGGCTTCTTAGCGTCAGCCACGTACTCCCTAAACGTCTTGAATCTGTTAGCTGCTTAGCCTTATGGCCGATGTCGGCCTTACCTACAATTGGTCCCTCGGTCTGTCAGCTGATGACTGACGCTTCGACCAGTCGAGACCCATGGGACTATTATGAACGGCCCGTACACTTTAAGTGGACCTTTTATACTAAAGCCCGGTTGGCCTTGGAAAGCGAAATAAAGGTAGACAGCGGACATGGCGACGTATTTGGAGGAATCGAAGTACTAATAGATGATGAGGATCGCACCCTATATACCAGCCGGGCAGACATCCATATTACGACGGGGGCTGAGAGCTGCTATGTGCGCAAGGTCATGCACATACCCGAAAACATTTCTTTCCCCAGGGAAAACGTAAAAAGCAAGACTGTATCCGCCCTGCAGTATGCTTGCATACCCCTCCGGAAACCTAAGAAAGAGATAGCTGATAATCAGGAGAGATGGGGGTTCACTTACAAATCCCATTCTTCTTCTAATCAAAGTCAAAGCAACCCACAACAACCGCCCTTTCAAAAGCGCGAAAGAGAATCAAAATTCATCGATGAGCAACCCTCCTGTGCCATACCTTCACCCAACCAAAGCTTTTCTATTTGGAGATTCCAGGGAAGCGATCAGAGAGATATGGCCACTTTGCCGGTGACAGTTTTCACAAATTACCCATCTTTCACAACGATCGGGAGGAATGTTAATGGGGATCACCTAGTTCAAAATTCCGGTGTGATACTGACTCCGATGATCCACCATCGAAGCTAGGCCACAGGATTTACTACAAGGGTTCTACGAGGCTGTAGAAAAAGACCGAACTGCGAAGCTTTACTTCCACCAGCAAGGGTGGCCGCTCTCGATCCCCGAGCATATCTTAACGGTAGGTCTTCAAATCTCCCCAGAAAGACCAAATGAGATTCTAAGTCCTTGGCCGTGGGAACCGGAAGCAAGATTCAAGGCAAGAGAGGGCTGGAATAAGCAAAAGTATGCGCGCGCAAAGACCTGTTGGAGACGGTTTGGGGTAGTTATCACCCCCAGTTTTCAAATTAGGGGTATTTTTGTCATTTTTTAAGTTTTATAATTTTTAGGAATTTTATTTGATTTTATGTGATTTTTTGGGATTTATTTGGGTTGGTTTGGATTTTATCCAATTTGGACTCAAATTGGAGACCCGGGTAGCCTGGACCCTAGTGGGACCCACATACTAGCTGGGCTTGGCCCACATGCCATCATAATTAGGTTAAAAATTATTAACCCTATTTTTCCATGGCTTAATTAGTCATTTTAGAGCTTAATTAGTATTTAGAAATCGAACCGAACCAAACCCGAACCGAACCAAACTAAGTTTATTGGGTAGGAGGCTATTGGATCCTACCCAAAACCCACAAACCCTTTTCCCCCCCACTTGGCCGGTCATGACAAGGTCCCCCCCCCCCCTTTTTCTTCTTCATTAAGTCTTTCTCTCTCTCTCTCTAAAATTCCTTCTCTTCCCAAGCTTTTCTTCCCTACAAGAAAACCCAACCTAGGTATGTTCATAATTCCCTATTTATTTCTCTTTTGCATATATTGCCTTCACAATAATGATAGAGGAGAGAATTCTCCACACTTTGCCCCTAGAATTTATTAGGTTTCCTAAAATCTAGGTTAAGGGATTAATTTGGGGGTTTTCTAACTAGAGTAGTATATTTATATATATGTAGATATATATGTGTGGGTATATATGTATGTTGATATGTATGGGTGTCTTGGGAGAGTGGTGGTGGTGTGTGAGAGTGGTAGGGAGTGTGTGTGTGCTTGTGTGAGTGTGTGTGAGAGGGTGGTGTGTGTGTTTGAGAGTGGTATTTTTATATGTATATATATGTATATATATATATGTGTATGTATTATATATAAGTATTTGTGTGTGTAGAGGAATGAGAGAGTGGTAGTGGTATTGGTGTCATGAGAGTGGTGTAGAGAGTGGTGGTGGTGTTTTGTGAGTGTGTGAGTATTTCTGTGTGTGTGTGTGTGTTTGTATTTATATATATATAGATATGTGTACGTATATATATATATATATATATATATAGATATGTGTATGTGTATGTTTTTATATGTAGAGATGTGTGTGTATGTATATATATATATGGATGAGTGTTTGGGTAGATAGATATATGAATATATATATAGATAGATAGATATATATATATATATATATATATATATATATATATATATATATATATATATATATATATATAGATAGATAGATAGATAAATAGGTACAGAGATATGTATATATATAGATATATATATATAGAGAAGAGAGGAGAAGAAGAAGTAGGATGAAAAGAAGAAGAAGAAAAATAAGAGCAGCAGCAATAGCAGCAAAAGGGGCAGCAGTAGCAGCTGCATAGCTGCTGAATTCAGCAGCTACCCCCCCTTTTTCCCCCTTTAAGCCTATTTAACCCCCCTTTCATCTATACATATATGTATATATATAGATATATATATATATATTTATATATGTATTATATATGGTTAGAATCGTAGAGAAGAGTAGAAGAAGATTATGGAATGAGAAGTTAGAAAAGAATTAGAGGTTAGGAGGAAAGATTGGAAGAAGTTAGAAGAATAGGATGAAAGCTAGAATAGAAATAGAGGAAAACCGAGTTAGAGGACGAAACGGAGCTCGGAGTATCGGATTGAGTTGAAACTTGGCGTGGGGAAAGAATACATGATTTAGATTTTGCGGGTAGGCTTCCGAGTGGAAATCGGAGTCGTAGGGCGCCGGTATCGTGCCGTATCGGTGCGTATCTTGAAATATTCAAGATTTTGGCAACGGGCCGTATCATGGACTGGATGTCCATGTTACCTAGGTATTATGGTAGATAATATATGTATAGGCTAGTATCATACTACCCTGGGGAGATCGGGTCAAAATATCAAGCGTAGGTAGGCTAACTAGATAATCGCCGAAGTAGGAATTTTGCCCTTTTAAGGGTAAAATAGGAATTTGGCCTACGGCCGAGAAATTGAGTTTGAAGTCCAAGATGGACTTGGATATGGGTTGTATAGGTTGGTAATGGGTAGAAATAGCCGTCTAGACCTAGTCTTGACCCCGGTTGACCACGGTTGACTTTTTAGACCAAAAGTCAACTGTTGACTCAAATCGATCCCGATTGATTCCGTTTGACTTGCATTGACCCAGTATGACCTAGCTAGACCTAATATGACTTAGGTTGACCTCGTACAGTCTAGTTTGACGTGTCTTGACCTAGAATGACTTAATAGGATTCAAATTGATTTGATTTTACTTCCTAAACATAGTATTGATACGTCTTGTTCTCTATAGGTCCTCGAGACGCTGCATTTGCTCCGGTTGACGTACCATATCATATTTCAGGCGAGTACATTCTCTGACACTTTTCCAATTTATAATGATTGTTATGATTCATGTAATTAGTGTGGATCTGCTTGTTCTCGACACATTGGTCACACGGATTGGTATTCATGGATCCCGACATGAGATGTTATTCCTCGTTATCTTGGTATATCTTGTGTAAGCCTCCTTGTAGTTCTTGTGCAGTATATGAACACCGATTCTCGAGGAGACTTGCGCCCTTCTCGTAGAATCCCGTGTCGTAACGTGTCTTGCTTGGATCCACTCTACCAGTCGGGGACGGGGAGTACTAGTGTAGATGTGTGGTCATTATCCACCTTGTTTATTCTTGTAGACCTTGAATGCTACCAATCCTACACTCCACGCAGGATTGGCTGATCATAACCTTGTGCAGACCCAAGCCGGCCATATATTGTAGCTAGTACTCACACACCTAGAGATATGATTCTTGATTCTTGTACATGCCATGATCAGTTTACTTGCCTTATTCTAGCTCTAGTTTTATAGCTTACCTTGCCATGATACTCACATGTACATTCCATGATTTTTTTTGTATATACTCTCTATTTACTGTCTTATAGCTTTTGTCATATCTTGTGAACTGTTGTTAGTAGATTGTACTCGTTCCATCCTGACAGGATATGTTGAAAATATTACAGATGCAGACGAGGGAGACTATTCTACCTACTACGGTCCGGATGACGTAGTGGGCATAGACTTGGAGACTTTGGTCCAGCAGGGCTTAGCTCTGCCTGGCGAGACCTTACCTATTGCTTAGTTAGAGTAGGTCTTTTGTACTGGACATTGTCTCCAGCTACTTTTGAGACTGTTATTATTATGGACTGTATTAGAGACTTGGACTTGTATATATTCTTTGTGTTGGACTTGGCAGGTTATATATTATTTTATCGTCTTATTGTCTTTTCATTTCAGTCTTTACTTTGTTATCTTAGAGTTGTGATTGAGTACTTATATATATTCACTGCTTGTCCTCCGTTCGGAGTTGACCATATTCTCGACAGGTTTTATTATATATATATAAACTGTTTAGAGTAGGAAAATCTACAGCGTTCCACGCCGATTTTTCGGTAAGGGCTGGGCGTTGTCGCGTCACGTGCCCTTTTAGCGGGTGCGGGTCGTGACACGTTTTAGTGGTGGCCCACGCAGGTCCTGAAGTCGCAATTAGTGCGATGTCGTAGTGGCGCTCGACTTAGAGTGCTATTACGAGCCTGCGGTACGTATCTAGGATAGGCTATAGGCTAAGAGTACTCAATCACAGTAGGATCTTTCCTTGCTTATCTTGCTTACCGTCTTTGATATCGATTTACTGCATTCTAGCTGTCCTTCTTTGATATTGCCTTCATGTGCCATATTGATATCTTCTTCTCAATTTGTCTCCAGGATAGTGATGACTCATTCTCCTGGCGAGGAGCTCGGGGAGACGGAGAGGTCTGCCACCTCTGGCGGACAGGCTCCGGTCACTTCTCCGGCTGATGGGACTTCTGTTGGGGCTCTCGGAGGTACTCCTCCAGCTACCTCGATGACCGTCCCTGGGGCCATTGCGGGTGCTCTTCCCGTAGTGCCGGGGGCTACAGCGGGAGCTGCCGGGGGTATTCTTCCTCCTCAGCAGGGGACTCCTCCAGTGATGATGGGAGCTATTCCTCCATTGCCTTCTCTGCCCACAGACATGGGGCAGATGCTAGCGTTCTTTCACCAGGTGCTGGAGTTAGCGGGCCCAGCACGAGGCTCAGTTGAGGCAGACAGAGGCCATGCGCCAGGGCATGGAGGATGCTCACAGATTGGCTATGGCGGCAGTGGAGCGTGGGGCTCCACAGAGGGAGGTTCAGTAGCAGCAACAGGCGAAGATCGGAGATATCCAGGCTTTCAAGAAGCTTGGTCCGAGGGATTTCAAGGGGACTGAGAGCATTATTTATGCTGATGACTGGCTCGAGGATATCGAGCGCCAGATGGGGGCCTGCCGCCTGGCAGCCGACTTGAGGGTCGAGGCGGTTGGGTTGCAGTTGTTAGATATTGCCCGGACATAGTTCCGGAACGAGCCGGCTCTTGCAGGAGAGGGCCATACTTAGGCTGAGTTTCGGGCCCTGTTCAGAGAGAAGTTCTTCTCCCCTACGGACAAGATTGGCCTGGTACGGCAGTTCCAGAACCTGCAGCAGGGCAGTATGACCGTAGAGGAGTATGCGGCGGAGTTCGGCCGGCTGAGCCGATACGCCGAGTACATGGTGAGTGACCCGGTGATCCGAGCAGAGCGCTTCCAGGAGGGATTGGCATGGGATATCAAGATCCTGATCCCTTCCTTCTATGCGACATATGCAGAGGTTTATGCGGAGGCTCGGAAGGTAGAGAGGGAGTTGGGCTTGAAGCCGAAGAGGGATCGAGATTTGTTTTCGGGGGCCAGTAGCAGCGCAGAGGCTGCTAAGCGCCCTCAGCTTCAGCATCGTTCCTTCTAGCATCCCCAGCCGTAGGTGTAGGCCAGAGCACCGGTTCAACAGCAGGTGCAGCACACTCAGCAGAGGCAGGCTCAGCATGGGGCTCCTTGCGGCTACTGCAAGAAGCTCGGTCACATCTGGGAGGTCTGCCGGAAGAGGCTGGGCTTGTGCCTCTATTGCGGGGAGGCTGGACATCAGTTGAGAGATTGTCCTACGAACCATCGCCGTACAGCTCAGGGAGCACAGGGTAGGCCACCTATGGCACCGCATCACGCCCTACACCAGCAGCGGGATATACCCCGCCAGGACAGGGCTTTTGCGATGGCAGTTGAGGATCCTGCACGCATTGGACTAGGAGGTAGGGTCTTGCTCTTTCTTTTACCTGTTCTTTTCGTCCATTGATTGATGATTGCTTTCTTAGTACCTTTAGTTTGCATATGTGATGATCATGCTAGATAAATAGAACACCTCAATGAAGACTGCAATAACACGATACTGTAGAGATTTAAAACCATGCATGTGTTCTGATTGCCTGGATTACAAGTTATATAACTTAGGATAAGATTTAGTAGACCTTGATTGTTGGGTGCTTTACCTAGAGAAGAGTACGACCGTTTGAATTTCGAGGACGAATTTTTTTAAAAAGGGTAGATTTATTACCCCCAGTTTTCAAATTAGGGGTATTTTTGTCATTTTTAAAGTTTTATAATTTTTAGGAATTTTATTTGATTTTATGTGATTTTTTGGGATTTATTTGGGTTGGTTTGGATTTTATCCAATTCGGACTCAAATTGGAGACCCGGGTAGCCTGGACCCTAGTGGGACCCACATACTAGCTGGGCTTGGCCCACATGCCATCATAATTAGGTTAAAAATTATTAACCCTATTTTTCTATGGCTTAATTAGTCATTTTAGAGCTTAATTAGTATTTAGAAATCGAACCGAACCAAACCCGAACCGAACCAAACTAAGTTTATTGGGTAGGAGGCTATTGGATCCTACCCAAAACCCATAAACCCTTTTCCCCCCACTTGGCCGGTCATGACAAGGTCCCCCCTTTTCTTCTTCATTAAGTCTTTCTCTCTCTCTCTCTCTAAAATTCCTTCTCTTCCCAAGCTTTTCTTCACTACAAGAAAACCCAACCTAGGTATGTTCATAATTCCCTATTTATTTCTCTTTTGCATATATTGCCTTCACAATAATGATAGAGGAGAGAATTCTCCACACTTTGCCCCTAGAATTTATTAGGTTTCCTAAAATATAGGTTAAGGGATTAATTTGGGGGTTTTCTAACTAGAGTAGTATATTTATATATATGTAGATATATATGTGTGGGTATATATGTATGTTGATATGTATGGGTGTCTTGGGAGAGTGGTGGTGGTGTGTGAGAGTGGTAGGGAGTGTGTGTGTGCTTGTGTGAGTGTGTGTGAGAGGGTGGTGTGTGTGTTTGAGAGTGGTATTTATATATGTATATATATGTATATATATATGTGTATGTATTATATATAAGTATTTGTGTGTGTAGAGGAATGAGAGAGTGGTAGTGGTATTAGTGTCATGAGAGTGGTGTAGAGAGTGGTGGTGGTGTTGTGTGAGTGTGTGAGTATTTCTGTGTGTGTGTGTGTGTTTGTATTTATATATATATATATAGATATGTGTACGTATATATATATATATATATATATATATATATATATATATATATATATATATATATATTTTATATATATATATATATATATATATATATATATATATATATATATATGTGTATGTGTATGTTTTTATATGTAGAGATGTGTGTGTATGTATATATATATATGGATGAGTGTTTGGGTAGATAGATATATGAATCTATATATATATATATATATATATATATATATATATATATATATATATATAGATATATATATATATATATAAAATATATATATATATATATATATATATATATATATATATATATATATATATATAGATATATATATATATATCTATATATAGATAGATAGATAAATAGGTATAGAGATATGTATATATATAGATATATATATATATAGAAGAGAGGAGAAGAAGAAGTAGGATGAAAGAAGAAGAAGAAGAATAAGAGCAGCAGCAATAGCAGCAAAAGGGGCAGCAGCAGCAGCTGCATAGCTGCTGAATTCAGCAGCTACCCCCCCTTTTTTCCCCCCTTTAAGCCTATTTAACCCCCCTTTCATCTATACATATATGTATATATATAGATATATATATATGTATTATATATGGTTAGAATCGTAGAGAAGAGTAGAAGAAGATTATGGAATGAGAAGTTAGAAAAGAATTAGAGGTTAGGAGGAAAGATTGGAAGAAGTTAGAAGAATAGGATGAAAGCTAGAATAGAAATAGAGGAAAACCGAGTTAGAGGACGAAACGGAGCTCGGAGTATCCGATTGAGTTGAAACTTGGCGTGGGGCAAGAATACGTGATTTAGATTTTGCAGGTAGGCTCCCGAGTGGAAATCGGAGTCGTAGGGCGCCGGTATCGCGCCGTATCGGTGCGTATCTTGAAATATTTAAGATTTTGGCAACGGACCGTATCATGGACTGGATGTCCATGTTACCTAGGTATTATGGTAGATAATATATGTATAGGCTAGTATCATACTACCCTGGGGAGATCGGGTCAAAATATCAAGCGTAGTTAGGCTAACTAGATAATCGCCGAAGTAGGAATTTTGCCCTTTTTAAGGGTAAAATAGGAATTTGGCCTACGGCCGAGAAATTGAGTTTGAAGTCCAAGATGGACTTGGATATGGGTTGTATAGGTTGGTAATGAGTAGAAATAGCCGTCTAGACCTAGTCTTGACCCCGGTTGACTTTTTAGACCAAAAGTCAACTGTTGACTCAAATCGATCCCGATTGATTCCGTTTGACTTGCATTGACCCAGTATGACTTAGCTAGACCTAATATGACTTAGGTTGACCTCGTACAGTCTAGTTTGACATATCTTGACCTAGAATGACTTAATAGGATTCAAATTGATTTGATTTTACTTCCTAAACATAGTATTGATACGTCTTGTTCTCTATAGGTCCTCGAGACGCTGCATTTGCTCCGGTTGATGTACCATATCATATTTCAGGCGAGTACATTCTCTGACACTTTTCCAATTTATAATGATTGTTATGATTCATGTAATTAGTGTGGATATGCTTGTTCTCGACACATTGGTCACACGGATTGGTATTCATGGATCCCGACATGAGATGTTATTCCTCGTTATCTTGGTATATCTTGTGCAAGCCCCCTTGCAGTTCTTGTGCAGTATATGGACACCGATTCTCGAGGAGACTTGCTCCCTTCTCGTAGAATCCCGTGTCGTAACGTATCTTGCTTGGATCCACTCCACCAGTCGGGGACAGGGAGTACTAGTGTAGATGTGTGGTCATTATCCACCTTGTTTATTCTTGTAGACCTTGAATGCTACCAATCCTACACTCTACGTAGGATTGGATGATCATAACCTTGTGCAGACCCAAGCCGGCCACATATTGTAGCTAGTACTCACACACCTAGAGATATGATTCTTGATTCTTGTACATGCCATGATCAGTTTACTTGCCTTGTTCTAGCTCTAGTTTTACAGCTTACCTTGCCATGATACTCACATGTACATTCCATGATTTTCTTGTATATAATCTCTATTTACTGTCTTATAGCTTTTGTCATATCTTGTGAACTGTTGTTAGTAGATTGTACTCGTTCCATCCTGACAGGATATGTTGAAAATATTACAGATACAGACGAGGGAGACTATTCTACCTACTACGGTCCGGATAATGTAGTGGGCATAGACTTGGAGACTTTGGTCCAGCAGGGCTTAGCTTCGCTTGGCGAGACCTTACCTATTGCTTAGTTAAAGTAGGTCTTTTGTACTGGACATTGTCTCCAGCTACTTTTGAGACTGTTATTATTATGGACTGTATTAGAGACTTGGACTTCTATATATTCTTTGTGTTGGACTTGGCAGGTTATATATTATTTTATCGTCTTGTTGTCTTTTCATTTCAGTCTTTACTTTGTTATCTTAGAGTTGTGATTGAGTACTTATATATATTCACTGCTTGTCCTCCGTTCGGAGTTGACCATATTTTCGACAGGTTTTGTTATATATATATAAACTGTTTAGAGTAGGAAAATCTACAGCGTTCCACGCCGATTTGTCGGTGAGGGCTGGGCGTTGTCGCGTCACGTGCCCTTTTAGCGGGTGCAGGTCGTGACAGTAGTTTTCCTCAGCTGTGCCTCCAGTCTTATAGTCAGTGATCTCTCTTCCGCCATAGGCGCTAGATAACCCCTACCGGCCAAGGATAGCTCACTGTAAGCCTTCTTCCTCCCTAACGGTCACCTTACCTACACCTAATATGTTTGGTTGAAATGTGTAGTTTTGC
Organism: Iris pallida; assembly: GCA_029216955.1. Lineage (NCBI taxonomy): Eukaryota > Viridiplantae > Streptophyta > Magnoliopsida > Asparagales > Iridaceae > Iris > Iris pallida. The sequence goes on from JANAVB010031813.1 coordinate 4,733,604, forward strand.
AGCACCCAGTCATATGTCTTCCATAGTAAACCATACTGATGAAAGAGAGGATCGGTGTCCTTCTGGGACCGCCAATCCTTACATATGATAGGGCCTGTAAAGAACTCCCCGAGGTTCACTTCGGGATCAGTTTGAACTTTGACATACGATTTGAAGTACTCTAACCAATTCGTCATCTGCCGGTGATACATTGTGCGCTCAAGGAGTTCAATTTCCTCCTCGATCTCATGAGCGTCCTCCGGCACTGTACAAAAATCGGTCAGTTTGGTCCTCCGACGGAGGTACTCCACCACAATCCCCTTCATATAGGGGAGGTAGTGCGGTTGTTCGGCTGCGTACTCCCCGTCCGCGTATCTAAAACTAACCCTATTTCATTTTCCTTTCCTCTCTCTTTCTTTCTATCTATAGGTCGGCTTCGTGTAGATAGATGTTCGCCGTGGGAGATTGGTGCTCCTTGAGGTATGCCTTTCCCGGTGGCTTGTTCCCTTATCTGTCTTTTCCATCCAGTGCTCGCACTGCGTCAGAAAATCTTCGTCTTCGATCTCTCTTCGTAACGTAAGTCTAATGTTTCTCTCGGTTCATGCGGTCATTGATTCAGTCAGGGGGTCTGCGTTCACTATAAAGCCTACGCCCGTCCATTCCTTGAAAGCTTGATCCCGCCCGCCCCCCGCCTTTCATCTTGCCCTTGTTACGCAACACACCAACGGCAACCTTGGCCCTCTCGCTTAAAGGGCTATATTCGGTCGGAACCGAAGTCGTGTTGCTTTAGAGTCTATAGGTTCTCGAACCTTCTCTCGTGGAATCCCTGAATTTCTCACCATCAATCTGCTCTTATCCCTTGGCTTGGTGTCGCCGAGTTCCTGTCTTTTGTTTTGCCCAAAAATAGTCTATCATTGGAGACCCGCGGCAAGGCAGTCCAGCTGCTTTCTTTATCTCGCTTGCCGCGTCTAGCGTCTTTCGGTGCCCCGGGGAGGTTTATCTTTTCTTTTCTAGTTGAAGATGCAGTCAACGTTCTTCTCCCATTAGACTTGTAAATCCTTTGTTCTCACTTTGCCCGCCTTCTCTCCTCCAGTTATCTCTTTATTTGACAGGGGCGGATAATACCAATCTATCAAGAACAAGAAAAAAAAAGAGAAATTCGCAAATGGTTTGAGCTTGGAAGCAACCAGTTATCTATCGATAGGTGAGAACAGACTGCTATTGGCGGCTTCACCTATCTATTCTATTATGTATGGCCGGCTTGGAGACATCAGAGGAAGACCATCATCTCTATCCGGGTACGATCAACGCTTCATTTATTCATTGAACCTTGGGGATAACCATTAGATTAGCATTGAGATCAATCACCACACCACCTCTATCATACATACGACATTACACGACGCGAGAGTGCATGGTCAACACATGAAAAAAAAGCCCACGTGAGGGAAAATTGGTTTATATTTATATAAATAAGGGGGTAGGGTAAGGTCCCTCAGGCCAAGTCCATTAAAGGCTCTCCTTCATTATGTTATATGAGGCTCGAATAATGCGCTCTTTTTTGACCTTCCGCCTAATCTCCCAACAAGTTGCTTAGTTTAGCTGCTCTTCGGCTTTCGAGAACAAGGCGTACTAGTTCTTGAGAGTGAAGACTAAAGAACCTACTAAAGATAGGGTCCCGGGGGCTTATTCTGACTGAAACAAGGCCAACTGCAACTCGAAAAGAGCTAAAGGGCTTAGCCAACTCCAACTCTCGTTCAATCTTCCCAGAAGAAGGGCTTTTGCTTTTTTGCACCCTGTTTTGGTCTTGCAGCTATTTAAATACGTTCTTTGACACATCTATTAGATAGATGCCCAGAGGAGGATGCTAGTGAGTTGTTAAGGAACTTCTTGCATTGCATATAGGGAAGGTGCGGAGCGGTTCTTTATCTAATCATTGCCCTAAGGCTTGGAACTGAACTGCAAGTATATAATATAAGAAAGGATATTGCTAAGAGTTAGCAGTCGAAGGCACTTTGAACTGTGAAGGAATTACCGGTGCGCACAGAGAAGGTAGCGAAGCTGGCTCGACCGAAATGGCAACAGCTGTAAAGGGAGAACTCCTTATTGAAGGATTTTATTGTCCATAGAGATCCCAAGAGACAATGGAAACCCTGAGGCGCTTGCGGTTTGAACAAATTTTCTTAACAGTAACCCCCTCCTCTTCCAATAGACGGAATTTGCTCCTACCACCGGGAAATGAGAGGCCGATCTCGGGTCTTAAATCTTTCAATCTTATCCGCTGGAAGAACGCTTCCAGAATAGTATGTGATAAGTCACGATAAATCCTCACATTGTAATACCCGACATGGTATACGGGCTAGCTTGTAAGGAGAGCCTGGAAAGGTAGGACTGCGGACACGTTCAATTAGTTACTCTGATCGGGTCTTAAGGAACTCATGGACAACAAAAGAAATCTGGCTCTGGCTGGAGGAAGCGAGTAAGAGAGAGATAGGATCCCCGAAGTGATCTGCCAGCTTAGTTAGCTAACTGGTTCTACATTGGCGCCTAACCCAACTCGATGAAAAAGTGCGTTAAGCCTCTGGATACTACTTCCTCATTGGCAATTCCATCTTACTATGCTTAAATGATAGAATTTGACGCTAAAAGCTTCTGGACGATGTTGGGCACTTTCACATAATGGCCGCATCGAAGGATGAGCCCTAGGAGTCACTCTGTCTGGATACTCCTCTGGATCGGTTGTATGGCAAGTCGACTTCTTACGCTATCTAAGTGGGTCAGTAGCCCCTTTCTCTAAGGAAGTAGAACACTAGCTAGATAATTATAAGAAGAAGAGAAAGACATTTGCGATTTACTTTCACTTTCTGCTTATTTGTGGAATTGTTTTGAGTATTTTATACTTTCACTTTCTGCTTATTTATGGAATTGTTTTGAGTATTTTAATAGGCTGTCCTCCCATGAGGAAAAGCATGAAAATAGATCTATTGGATTAGGAAGTCGAGATCAGAAGTCGAGGGCTCTTGAATCAGTTCTTTCGAAGCTCCTTTCTAAGACCTTCTTTTTATATGTTTATATTCTTGACCGACCTATCTTTATTTAAACCACAAGGTGGATTTACCTTAATATATTTTGTCCTCCAGAACTTAAAGCAGACAGAGGCTACAACGAAGCATTCCTTATTACTAATATAATGAGAGAAATACCCTTTTAGATCGCTGGCTGTGCTATGGATTGTTTTACCATAGATAATAGGCATAAAGATACCTTTCACTTTCTGACGATCAATGAGCGCGCTAACCGTCGTTAAGAGATTATCCATCCCTTCTTTTTCCATCTCGTTTTTTATGAATTCCTGAAGTTCTTTGAGTAAGAATGAATAAATATCTTAGATTTTGCCATCCGAAGATCGGATGAGATTTTTTCGCATAACAAGCTTCTCATCCATTAACAAATAACTCATGATCTGATATGCACTCGCTGAGGCGCCTAGACAAGTTATTGCCACAGGCGCCCGTGACACGGTAGGAAGCCCCTTCCAGTCGAAATAGTGTCGCCTTTCGGGTGACACCATACTTATGAGCGAAGGCAACCAAACCGCGTTCGCAGCGCGTAAACACTGCAGCTCGCAGTGAGACAGGAGACAAGTCAACTGTTCCACGGCGAACACGAAAGCGCTTAGCGAATTCCAGGCCACTCTCGTGTGAGTTGTCGATGGGTCTTCACTGTCAAGCATAATCCCGATGGCTCTGTTGAGCGATTGAAGGCCCGTCTTGTAGCTCGTAGATTTACTCAGCAATACGACATTGATTATGAGGAGACCTTCTCGCCGGTTGCCAAACTCAGTACTGTTCGAGTTTGACTCTCTCTCGATATATATATATATATATATATATATATATATATATATATATATATTTGAAGAAACTGCCCACTAACGAGATTCTAAACATCATGGGGATCAGCTTAGCATCAGCTTGCAATTGTTGCTCTGACCGTCAGATGGAGACTATTGACCACATATTATATCAGGGGGGTCTGCCAGGTCACATCTGGAGGATCCTCAACCATCTGTGTAGCATTGAGCCAGGCAGTGGGCGCTTCCACGATCTTGCGGTCTCCTGGGGTTCTGCCTCTCACGGACACCAGATCGTCGCATCGGCCGCCACGTGGGTCATTTGGAAGAATCGCAATAAGGCTAGATACGAAGGACTCCAATATTCGGCCAATCAGCTCATCCGGAAAGTCTTCCGCCAATGTCGTAAAAGGAGCACCCGGTGTGCCCACAGATCGAGGGCATTCTGGTCCTCATTCCTCCTCTAGGTCTCGCTGGTTGTTGCATCCCCCATCCTCCTTCCTCTTTTTGGTGGTATACTTGTATAGGCTTCGGCATTTTGCGCCTTGTATACTTGTTCAGGCCTCGAATCTTCGAGCCTTGATTAATAAAAAGGGGGTTTTGTTAAATATATATATATATATATATATATATATATATATATATATATATATATATATATATATATATATATATATATTTGAAGCAATGGGTAATTGAAGCAATGGGTAATTGTGTAGAACTCGCCTCCACTGGGACTCGAACTCCGACCACTTGGGCCGCATGTATCTCTCTTAACCACTGGCCTAGAGGTCATTTGCATATATACATATATATTGGAAAAAGGGTAAATTTTATTCCAAAGTAAAGTAATAATCGTACAACATACAATCAAAGTGGGACTCCCACTCATCAAATCCCCATAACATTTATATCAAATTCGATGTTATGAAGCATGCCCACCAAAGGTGTGACCAATCCCTCAAATATTCGACGGTTTCGTTCCCGCCAAACATGCCAAACTGAAGCAGCCAGACAAACTCTGGCGGTCCGGAACCAGTCCTTCCCTCGACCTCTACTATCCCGGATCACCGTGATAATGTCCCCAATACTCTTCCCGGAGTCGCATCCTCCCAACACTCTACTCTGCGCCTTCCAGATCTGCCAAGCCAGGTCACACTCGAAGAAGATGTGTCTAATAGATTCTTGCTCCAGGCAGCACAGCACACACTTGGGATCTGGGACCGACACTCCAAAAGAACTCAACCGATCGCTAGTCAAAAGGCGACCCAGTAGGAGATTGTAGATACAAAGCTGCATCTTCTTGGCCAGACCCTTGCACCATACGAACTCGTAGTCAGGACTCTGAGGAAAAGCGCGCCGGATGAGATTAAAGCATATATATATATATATATATATATATATATATATATATATATATATATATATATATATATATTGGAGCTTTTTCTTGACATGTAGAGAGCTTGCTCTCAACATGCTTAGTGAAGTTTAGTCCCACATTGGAAAAACATCATGAGGTATCTCAAAAAATATACTTGGTATGTGTTGTTGGGAAATGCATATGGAATGGTGACCCTAAGGAGGGAACCATGTAGGTGATTTTACTAGGAGGTAAGGCTAAGACTCCATGGTAAGCTTAATACTTTTTGCTCTTGGAATTTATTCTATTGGAACTAAGCCCCGTAGGGGCTTAGCGACTCGGACTCATGAAGTGTAATGTGGCATTTTGTTGGTGCACTATGCACGACAGCATCATCGCTAGGCGCATAGTGTGCTTAAGTTGTACTCGTTGCGCGAGCCTCTTGCGCAGTCGTTCGTGCGCCAGTTTGCGTTATCCGATCGTGCGGCCAGATGGCGTGCCAGTTGGCGCTGCAGTTTGTTCGACGGTTGGCGTAGGGTGCGCACGGTGCATAGGTGCCGCAGGTTGCACGTGTGGCGCAGGTGCGCATGTTGTGCTGGTCGTGCTATGTACGTATTGTGCGTGTTACGCAGGTGGCACTGATGGCGCTGTGCACGCATTACACAAGTTACGCTAGTGGCTCTGTGTGCGCGGTGCGCATATTGCACGCGGTGTACAGGTTGCGCTGTTGATGCTGTGCGCATCTGGCGTAGTTGGCACTGTGCGTGTATTGCGCAGGTGGCGCGCACTGTGTGCCATTTTGCTCAGATCGTGTCTGTTCACGATTGAGCAGTTACAGCAAATTCTGGACGGTTTCTTCCTACATTACGAACATGTTGCTAACTGGGCGATCACGTTGCGCAGGTCGCGCTGTGCGCACATTACGTGTGTTGTGCAGGTGGCGCTGTGCACACATTGCGTAAGTTGCACTAGTGGTACTGTGTGTGCGGTACGCAGGTTGTACTGTTGATACCGTGCGCATGGTGCGTGCTTGGTGCAGTTGGCGTTGTGTGCGTATTACGCAAGTGGCGCGTGCTGTGCGTCATCTTGCTCAGATCGTTATATGCATGATTGAGCAGTTACAGCATGTTCGAGACGATTTCTTTCCACATTTCGAACATGTTACTAACTGGACAGTTACAGAGCGGGGCTATAAAAGCTTCTTAACTCTCTCTCTCTAAAAATATGAAGAACACAAGTATTTCTTAATGCAATTCCTTACGAATTCCCACAGAGTTTGAGAAAGAAGAGAAGCACAGCACCCGCGCCACTTAGCGCAGGAGTCCGCTGCCATCTGAGGAGTCAGAAGAGCGGAGTGTTCCAAAGTTCCCCGTCGAACTTGCTGGTTCCTAGAAGCTGTTCGTGTGGGGTGAATCAAGCTTTGAGCAATGGTGACCATTCATCCCAGCCGACTATTATTCCATCCATCGCCTGTCATCGTGCTGCTGCTAGCAATTCAATTTGTAACTTCTTTTCAGAAGTATTACTTTCGTTTGCTGCTATAACGAAATCTTTTTAGATTTTTGTTATCCAGAATCCTCAAAGGATCTCTGTCAAGCACATTCTTTGAAGTGTTGTAGCAAAATGTTGTTTTTACAATCGTTTTATTTCTCCATTTTTTATCAAAAATTATGCCCTGGAATTAACAATCTCAAAGCTTGAATTTTCCACCGATGGAAAACTTTCGTGCTTCGCTAGTCAATCCTAACTTCTTAAAGTTAGAGCAATTTGATGGTGAATATTATCAAATCTGGAAAAGGAAAGTTAGCCTCAATATTTAGTTCTCTGATGTTGATCACGTGCTATTTGAGGAGGAACCTACTATTCCAGAAACTGGATCTGCAGCCATAATTTCTGCGGCTACTAAGAACCAGGCCAAGTGGAGAAGGGACAATAGCATTTGTAGGCTTATGATCCTAAATGCTATAGAAAATTCTCTTACAGAATTATATTCAAAGAAGACTGTTGCCAGAGTGATTTGGGAGTCTCTGAAGAAATTATACAAGGATGATAAGATCCGTAGCAAGATATTTTTAGTTAAAAAATATCACAAGTGGTTCTTTGAAGACATGAAGCCAATGCTACCGCAGATGAAGGAGTTTCTGAACCTGCGACAGAAGTTGGAAGACGAGTAGATGCCCCTCCCCGACAAGTTTGTTGTTGGAGTGATCGTCTCTAAGCTCCCCGCTGGGTGGAGCAAGTTCTATCCAAACATGAATATGAAGAAGTTGGAGATCACTTTGGAAGATCTCCTGCAGGAAGTCTATATTGAGGACAAAATGAGTGCTCAACTGAAGGTGGACGCACTGTCCAAACAATTGGCTGACGCTAATTTGGTTCACACTAAGGAACACAAGGGAAAGCATGCGGCTTCCCACAGCAAGAAGAAGGACCCTAACAATCTAAAAGTGAAGGGGACTTCCTTCAAGAAAAAGAAGGCAAAATCTCATATGCCTTGTTTCAAGTGTGGCAAGAAGGGCTATTTCAAGAGTGAATACAAAGCGAAGACCAAGCAATCAGAGCAAGGTGAGCCTAGCAAGGTTTCTTTGATCACTGACGTTGTTGCAATGATTGTGTAGGTCACTGCGGTAGGGGTTGACTCTGACGGTTGGGTAGACACTGGGACCACCTGCCATGTCTGCTCTAGCAAGGAGTAGTTCACCACCTATTCACCAACTTCTGAAGTGGTTATGGTGGCGAACCAGGCACAAGCTGAAGTGCTCGGAATCGAGACGATAGTTTTGAAGCTGACTTCGGTAAAGTCTCTGACGCTTTAAGGTGTGAAGCATGTACCTGCTATCGCAAAGAACCTGATCTCGGGAGGCCTACTCTACAATATAGGCCTCAGGATAGACGTCAATGCTGGCCAAATGGTGATGTCATTAAGGGAACGAATTTCGGGAAAGCTTTTTATATCGAAGGAATGTTCAAAATTCAGCTTGTAAATCAGCCAAATACAATTAATGCAATCACTCATTCTGCTTATACTTTTGAGTTGTGGCATAATAGGCTAGGACATGTTCATTGTAAACGAATAAACATAATATCTAGTCTAGGACTTGTCTCCAAATATGGGGGTAAGGTAAAAAAATGTGAAGTTTGTGCTCAAATGAAAATCACAAGGAAATCTTTTCCTCAGGTTCATCGAAGTACATATCTTCTGTAGTTGGTACAATCCGATATCTGTGACTTTAAACAGTTCTCTACAAAGGTCGGGATAAAGTATTTCATAACCTTCATCGACGACTTCTTAAAGTACGTATTCATTTACTTGTTGAAGGCTAAAGACGAAGCATTCGAGATGTTCAAGGAGTTCAGGGCCGAGGCTAAACGACCGACTGGACCACAACTCAAGAGAATAAAAAGTGATCGAGGTGAAGATTATCGGTCTCATGAATTTGCATCATTTCGCAAAGAACATGGAATTGTAAATGAGACTATGGCTCCGTACTCTCCTCAATCAAACGAAGTAGCAGAAAGGAAGAACAAAACATTGACAGAAATGATTAACTCAATATTGTTGACTGCGGGTCTTCCAAAATGCTACTTGGGAGAGGCTGCATTGACGGCCACTTTTATGCTAAATAGAGTACCTCATACAACTTCAGACGTTACTCCTCATGAACTCTGGTTCAAGGTCAGACCTAACTTGAATGTCATTCGAGTGTGGGGGTGTCTGGTATATGTGAAGCTTCCAGATCTGAAGATTCGAAAGCATGGGACAAGGACTACAAAGACGATCTTCTAGGATTATGCCGAGAAGAGTGATGCTCAGAGATTTCTTGATATTGAGTCGAATCATATCATTGAATCTCACGACGCAGAATATTTTGAAGACAAATTTGTAAGGCACAAGAATATTGTTCTTGCGGACATTCCGGGGAACAATGAGGGTGTACAAGAAACTGAAGTTTTCAATGAGGATGTAGTCCAAGAAGATGTTATTGTTGAAACAACGGTTGAACCAGAACTTGTTAAGCCGTCAGCTAAGCGTGTGAGGAGGCTGAAGGACTTCAAAAATGATTTTATCAGCTATCATATGGAAGCAGATCCGTTTATCTATGATAAGGCATTGAAGACCAGAGACACAATTTTTTAGAGGGAGGCGATAGACAATGAAATTTATTCCATCACCTCAAATAATAATTGGGTGTTGGTTGATCTTCCTAAAGGAGCAAAACCCATCGGATACAAATGGATCTTTAAGAAGAAGATAAAAGCAGATGGAACTATTGACAAGTTCAAGGCTAGGTTGGTAGCCAAGGGGTTTTCTCAGAAGCAGGGGATCGACTACTTTGACACGTATACTCCAGTAGCCCGGATGACCACCATTAGAGTGTTGATTTCTCTCACAGCAATACATAAGATGGTGATACATCAGATAGATGTGAAAATGACTTTCCTAAATAGCAAGCTGACCGAAGAGATTTACATGCAACGGCCAGAGGGATTTGTCATCAAGGGTCTTGAAGACAAAGTCTACAGGTTGGTGAAATCTTTATACGGTCTTAAACAATCTCTCAAGATGTGGCATGAGAAATTTGACAGGGTTATAAGGTCAAATGGCTACAGGGTCAGCGAGACGGACAATTGTGTTTACACAAAGTTCGCTGATGGAAGAGGTGTAATCGTTTGTCTGTATGTGGACGACATGCTAATCCTAGGTACGGATATGGGCTGTGTCACGGACACAAAGAAGTTCATCTCGAGCAAGTTCAGTATGAAGGACTTGGGGGAAGCTGATATGATCTTTGGGATCAAGATCATCCGGACAGACACTGGACTAGCGCAGTCACAGTCTCATTATATTGAGAAGATGATCACATGTTACGGGTATCAGGATCTTCCAGGGATCGATACGCCTTACCGGTGTGATCTGAAGATGAAGCCTAATTTGAGGAAAAGCGTCAGGCAGCTGGACTACGTAAGCGTTATCGGGAGTTTAATGTATGCTACTACTACCACAAGGCCTGACATAGCTTTTGCCGTAGGAATGCTGAGTCGTTTCATGAGCAACCTAGGCATTGAGTACTAAAAAGCTGTATAACGGGTTATGAGATATCTCAAAAAGACTCAGACATATGTACTGTACTACAACAGAGATCCGTCGATAATAGAAGGCTTTAGTGATGCCAGCTGGTGCTCAGAGTTAGAGAATGAGAGGTCCACAGGTGAATTTATTTTTACAATAGGTGGAGCTGCTATATGGTGGAAGTCGAAGATGCAGACTATGCTCTCGCGTCATCCATGGAATCTAGTTCTTTGCATTTGATACCGCAGCGGAGGAAGCAGAATGGCTTCGGGAGCTCATGTATGATCTTTCAGTGGTTGGGGAGCAAATACCGATAATATCGATATACTGCGACAACCAGACAATTGTGGCGGTGGCATCAAATAACCTCTTCAATGGAAAGAAGAGGACTGTGTGGTTAAAGCAAAGGGTAGTATACGATCTCATTAAAAGAGGCATTATTGCAGTGATTGATGTTCGAAGTCAGGAGAACCTGGCAGATCCGTTCACCAAGGGCCTCAAGCGCCAGCTGGTCGATGACACAGCAAGTAACATGGGCTTGAAGGCATTCTGATATTATGTTATTGTAATCCTACCATAAAGTTTTATGCTATTAGTTCAAAGGGAAATCTACTAGACATATAGCTTTTGGTTCAAGGGAGGACCATTAACTGGAAAAATATCAGGAGCAGTGGGTACATCTCCTCTGTGGCATGGAGAGGTTACGGACCTACAACCACTGTTGTCTTGTCTACTGTTGTATTCTGCAAAAAACGGATCCTGTCAGAGGTTGGCTTAAACGCCTTAATGAGTTCTCAGGCAGAGTGAATGCCTGGTGTACTTTGCAGGAAGTACGGTAGCACAGCACCACAAGGAGTAAAACTCCATGCTACAGTGGGGTGGCTCCACCATGAGGTCCCCGAAAGGGGTAATACCTCGGCTTTGCGAGCTAAGTCACAGCGAAGTAGCACCGCAAATAGGCAGGTAGCCTAATGTTGTATGATGAAATTAAAATAGGATAGTCAGCACTACAAAGGAAAGGTGTTCCTCATGTTACAATGGCACGATACCACGATGAGGTACCCGGATAGGGATAAAACTTCGGCCTTAAAAGCTATATCGTTACGGCATAACACAACAAGGGAGCCTAAGGCTTCATGCTGGGTAGTATGGCACTACAAAGAGGCTGTGACCTCATGCTATGGTAGTATGATACTACGATGAGGTTTTCGATAGGGGTAATACCTCGGCTTTAAGCCATGTCATAGTGACGTAGCACCACAAGGGAAGCACAAGGCTTCATGCCATGTATCGTTAAAAAAGAACTCTCATATAGTGTATGGACAGAGATAGCAGGCCGTCTCTTGAGTGTAAACTTATAGACGCCCAAAATTATACACTGAAATCAGGCTGGCATAAGGCCTTTAATGTGAAGTCAGAAGCACGTGTAACTACATTACGTGAGTGGAAAGTATTTCAGCTATGGTGCAGAATTCAAGGCTTAGTCCATTCTTGTATTATATTTTGTTGTTTGACCCATGCATGAAGATTCAAGCCGTCAGCGACATCTCTCCTAATGCATGATGGACAGTTACTGTGGGGAACACTCATATATTGAGATATATGGGGATTGTTGGAGCTTTTCCTTTGACATGTAGAGGGCTTGCTCTTAACATGCCTAGTGAAGTTTAGTCCCACATTGGAAAAGCATCATGAGGTATCTGAACATATATACTTGGTATATATATTGTTGGGATATGCACATAGGGTGGTGACCCTAAGGAGGAAACCATGTGGGTAATTTTACTATGAGGTAAGGCTAAGACTCCATGGTAAGCTTAATACTTTTTGCTCTTAGAATTTATTCCATTGGAGCTAAGTCTCGTAGGGGCTTAGCGACTCGGACTCGGACTCGGACTCAGACTCGGGCTCATGGGCTCATGCGGCGTGTTTGCCATTAAAACTCTTTGGGATTAATGTTTTTAATTGCAAACAGAACAAAGTACAATGTAGGACTTAGATGTAGTCCTAGCAGTACTCTTTTGTTTTCATCTGGGCACTATGTCGATGGAGCGAGTGGTAATACGTTGACCCTGTTGACGATCTGACGACGATGTTGAACTCTCTGAAGGTCTGGGTTGCTCTGGATGTCGGAGCGTTGTGAGGAGAAGTAGACGTTAAGTGTCTCTTCTGGCCTCTATATGTGGATATAACAATCTGTCTATATATATATATATATATATATATATATATATATATTTTATATATATATATATATCTGTCTGTGTGTGTCCGTCTGTCATAAAGGAGTGATCCTTCTATTTATAGATAGCAAGATGACGCTAATACACGCATATGTTGGATGCGCATGGACGTGGGAACGCTACGTGGCTGATGCTGATGGGGCGCATGGACGATGCGCCCCAAGTTGCAGTAGAATCTGCTCGAACTGCTTTATTGGGCTACGGAGGAGCTGACACGTAGCAGTTACTGAGATTTGGTTGTTGCTGAGATCTTGGGTGGTTAGCACCTATTCTTTGAATAAAACTGAGTTAAAGGACATGTGGCGTATGCCTGTGGCTCAAAGATCTCAGTTTTGGAGGAGAGTGATCTGTCGGGGTGTGCCTAGGATCGGGCGCATGGAGGCGACTTAGTCCTATAATTTTTAGGCATCATAGACAAGTATGGGTGCATGGCTTTTGAGGCGCAAGCAGGGCTTCGCATCCGGGTGCGCCTAGGATCAGGCGCAAGGGAGGCGACTTGGTCTCATGACTTTTAGGAGTCATGAGCAAGTCCAGGTGCATGGCTTTTGAGGCGCATGCATAGCATAGTCTTCTGTTGCTTGAGATCAGAAGTAAGCTGAGGGGGCGTATGACCACTGGGGCGTACGCCGTCTTCTGGGTGCATGGCCACGAGGCGCATACGAATGATCGATCGGCCATGTGGCAGTTGTTGCCGACCCAAGGTATAATAGTGGTGCTGACATCAGCTGCTCTTCATTTTCTACAAAGGGCTGCTGATTGGACGGCTCTTGGAATGCGTTGCCGCCTTTGTCATTCAACATTAAATGCTATATGGTGATTAGTTTGAAAAGGATGCATCGGTTAGTGCCCCTTTGGACGCATGGGGCTTTGGCCCATTTAGGCGCATCCTTGAGGAGCGCATGATATTGATGGCACATCAGCCAGGTGTCGCATTCTCTTTGGCCCGTCTGTTGAGTTCTTCGAAGCTTTGATTTAGCTAAATATGAGGAGACGGATTCATTTGCTATTAATGCAAATTCATTAAATAGAATTTGGAAAGTTGGCCATTTGGCACTCGGGTGTAGGCTGCCAGTGCTTATAAATATCTATATGAAGGAAAATGTTCCTTCCATTTTTCATTTCGACATGAAGATGAACTTGGCCGGAGCTCCGCCTTGGCGAACTGTCGAACTCAATTTTCGTAGAAATCTTAATGACGAGCTCTTTCCGAGGGTGAAGATGTGCTGCCCCAGTCTTTCCGTCGCTCTGAGCTTCCGTGATAGTGTCTGTTGCATCCAAATATCAGGATCGTCGAGTCCCGACACAGGCCGATGGTGCATATTGCATCCAAAGATCGGGGCAACTGCGCTCCATCTTTCGTTATGCTTGACGCTCCACAGGCTGCCGAGTGTGCCTGTTGCTTTCGAAGACCAGGGCGTCGTACCGCGATCTTTATTGGGCTAGGAGGGCTCCTCCTCCTGCTAGACAAGGGCTAATTGGTTCTGATGCGCCTATGCCATAATGACGAGACGATGCGTCTGGATGAGACATCAGAATGGTGCGCCTGATGGATGATGTGCCTGGCGTGGGGTGTATAGCAGTTGCTGTGCCTGGCTGTAGCTTTAGGATCTTTTTTTTTTGTAGAAGTTCTCCTTTGTAAACCCTTTTTTTTAGACAAGTAATAGACTTTCATATGAAATAAAAGCCTTCTTTTGATGTCTATACTTTTGATGTCCTTTGCTGTACCAAGTACTTTGATTGAACTCCCTGGCGCATGTTTGAGTCTAGCCACATAGTGTTAAGCGCATAGGAATTCTGGCCAATAGATGCGCCTGAAATTCCATGCTTCTACAAGACCCCCTTCAAAGCTTTCAAAACTTTCTGTCAAGTTTTGGAAGACTTTGAACAAGAAGCATGAGAAGTAACGACTCGACACGCATGCACTTCGCCTAGGTGCATGGATCTTCTTGGCGTATAGTCGTTCTGCGCGTCGCTGTGTGGTTGCTTGTTGCTTAGGCGCATACTGCTAGGGAGCATACTTCTTTTGGAAGAGATAACGCCTCGATCTTAGAAAAGATTAATGATGATCTTTTGAAGATAAGCAGCCGTTGGTTTCACGTGACCCGAAGCGACTGATTGCTGATGTCATGCCTTATCGGTTTACAAGCGAGGCCAAGCCTATAAATAGGCGGCTATGTGTCACGACCCGCACCCTAGAGTAAGGGCACGAGACGTGGGTACGTCCAGCCTACGCCGTAGTGTCGGCGGTAGAACGCTGTCCTAGGTCAAACATCTAATAATATAAAGGTACCTGTACAGTATATACTCTCCGAATGGAGGTGACATAGCAGATACAGTCTCAATCACAACTAAGGTAGAGCGAGATAAAAGATAGGTAAAATATGAAATCCAAAAGAGATACAGCAGATAGAAGTCTAAGTGTCTAAGATACACAAACCCAGAAAACATCTCAAAGCTCAATACAGTAATCCATAGAATAAATACAACTCAATACAACTGAAATAACTAACTATACAACCTCTACTGTGTCTCCTCTAGGCTAGCAGGCAACCTCCAGGCTATCTGTAAAATTTATCAACAGGTCCAGTCAGGACAGGAACGAGCACATCTCATCTAAAAAATCCAAGTAAATGACAGAGAATTATACAGCAGTTATAGACAGTTATATTGATGAAAATGGCAGTTTATATTCAGGTGATGGTAAGAAAGAGAGATAAAGTGCAAGGAAAGTAAATACTAAACAAGAGAAGAATCATAGCAATGAAGACTGTAAAAATAGAACTAGCTGAACCAGGGTAATATGATATAAAGTCCAGACAGAAAATGTAACCAGTGTAAAACCTATGTAAATCTAGTATGGAATGAATCTAATACAAGATGAATCCAGTAAGGAACGATTCCAGTTATAGTGATCAACAATTCCAGGGTGAGTCCAGCCTATACTCTAGCAGTGTGTTTTAAAATACCAAGTTTGACATGTATACGACTGTGGGTAATCAGGTACATCCCTCACTGATCGTGCGAGAGATGGCTATGCTTTCAGTAGATTCCAGTAGGGAGATTCCAGATTGGGGTATGTCTACATGTCTCACTCTAGTACTTTCCCTCCCAGCAAGTGAATCCAGAATTTTGACACAATGATTCAAGATGAGTCCAGCCAAAATATAATGATACCAGTAAATGATTCCAGTAAATGGTTCCAGTAAAATAATTCCAGTTAAATGATTCCAGTAGGTGATTCCAGTAATAGAGATGATACCAGTAATAGAGGCCAGAAAATAAAAGTGTGTCGTATACATGAATCCAGAAATATCCACACGTGTTGTAACAGAGAATCGTATACAACTAACTAGAACTGAAGTACAGTAATTGACAAGTAAATGAGAGAACTATCAGAGAATGTACTTGCCTGATGTCTGAATGTCCAAGGTAAAGATACTGTCCGAGGAGAGGTGTCTGGCTCCTAATTAGAACAGCACAAGTCACAACATGTCCAGAAGGATAATATAAAGCACTACAATGTATTCTGCATGAATCTAGGTCAAACTAGGCCAAAGTCAACCCTTGGTCAACTCTGGTCAACTGCACTAGTCAAACTAGGTCATGTCCTAACCCAGCAAGTCTTACTAGGCCTAACCAAGACTATTCTAGCAAGCACACATCAATACAAGGCTATACAAGCCAACATACACCCAACTCTATATAGCATGCAATTATTCAATACTCAAATAGGCAAGAATTCACATTGGATATACACTAGGTAATCTATTACTTTAAGCTATATATGTCTACACATATATACATATGCATATATTGGTATTCAATATTAGGTCTATAATCATGGCATTTCAAATGGTTATATAAACTTATATATTACAACACAATATGCTAACATATATATAATATACATACATAGCTAAGTTAACTATATTCATAATTACTTATTTAAGAGGCTATGTGTGTGTATGTGAACATGGCAAAGGGGCAAGTGAGGGTTAAATGGGCATACATAGTGTATATATATCAAAGAGTGTCAAAGTGTAAGTGAACAATGTGTCAAGTGTGATAGTGTCAACATAGTATAAGGGGGTACATGAGGTAATATAGGATTTGTGTTAACATAGAACATTACATCTCATTAACTTGTATATTGCATACATTATATCTATTATTACATTACATTCATGCTTGCATTTATTCATCATTTATTAATTCTCTTGCACCACTATATGCACCATACATTACATACTATGAAACCTACATATTTATTACAAGCCATACTTATACATGCTTACATTAGATAGGATACTTACACCTCATACATCATTTATTTAACCATTTACTCATGCTTGCATTCTCTATTTAATTACATAATATATATACATTAACATAGGTTAAAATCAAATAGAACATTATATTACACACAAGGGTGCACAAAATGCATATGCCGAATAGTAACTTCTACTAATAATCAATACTGTACCATCTCAGTATGAATTAAAATCTAGGATTAAAGTATGTTATAGATCTATGTGTTAGCTTTCCGAAACTTCAAACGGATCGCGTTTTCGTTTCCGGAAACTCCCGAAATCGCAAAAACACCGAGAACGCGTTTGTCCTTCGTACAGCTAACACTCAAATAATTCTCCAGAAAGTTACAGAAAGAATTAGGCCTATTAATATATGTTTTTGGAAAGCTAACTTCAATACGCTTCTTTTAAAAAAAATGGGAGATTAAACCGAGCTTTGAGCTAGAAGTTATGATATTTCTAAATTAGGACTGAAATTAAAAACGTGGATAAAAATCATGACGGATTTAGGTAGTTTGAGACAAAAGAACACAAGTATATAACATAATATATCAAGAACTCACTCTCTACACTAATATATATATATGAGACACTATAGAACACATCTTTAATACAAAAATATGAGATTAAACATGTAATAATTCATTCATACATAACAACAACACATAGTGTGTCCAAATTTGGGATTTTCCCACATGGACACAACCACAACACAAAGGACACTCCTATGACCTCCAAATGGACACGAAATGGACACAAATGGAGATACAACCATGGGGGTCATTCCTATGGGTTCAAAATAGACCTATATGCATGATGAAATGAAAAGGAGAAGGAATTTATACCTTCCGGTAGATCGAATCGAAGAAAAGCCTTCCCGGAGCGACACCAACACGTAGAGATTCCAAAAGGACACGAACGAGCTCCGAATCCTCCCAAACTTGGGTAGCTTCCTCCTTGGCTAGAATTAAGAAGGAAAGAAGAAGATTTGGTGGTGAAATAGAAAGATTTGTTGGAGAAATTGCTAGGGATTGCTCTCTAGGAATTTGGGGAAGAACAAGAGAGAGAGAGTGTGGATGAGAATAATGAAATGAACTTGAGCCTATCCTCTCCTAAAGTGGCTGGCCATATGGGGCTATTTGTCCTATTATGGTAAGGTCTAAAATGCCCCCACTAACCTATTCTATTAGTATTAGGAAAGGGCTAATTGGTTGGGGCTAAATTAGTCATTCTAAAGTCTCTAATCACACTAACCTTATCCATAATAATTAGTCTAACCTCTAACTAAAATATTTCTATCATGTGAACTAAAATTAATATCATGTGGGCCATGCCTAACTAGTGTGTGGGTCCCACTAGAGTCAAACTATCCCCGGGTCCCCGTTTCAAGTCGGATTGAGTTGAAATTCGAACCCTTAAAATAAATTCAAAAATATTTCAAAAATACAAAATGTCAAAATACCCATGTTTCTGAAAACTGGGGGTGACAAATTCCTCGAAATTAAAACCAAACAATAGTAAAATGTCAAAATCACAAGTCATAATTTTAAATAGTTTAAAAATCACCAAAAATTATAATATAAAATAATAATCAATAAATAATAATTATAATTATAAAATTTCAAAATTACCCTCATCTGGAAAACTGGGTGTTACAATCCTACCCACCTTATAAAAATTTCATCCTCGAAATTAAGATGATCGCACCCCCTTCTATGTCAAACATAGTTAAGGGTCAATTACTAGTCAATTTCTCATCATCCAAGTACTTGGTCATCAACTGGTCAACTTCTTAGGGTTTTACCTATGCTAGCTATCTAGGTGTTGGTAACTAGAATTTAGCAAAAGAGAAACTCTATAATAGACTAGCTCTTAACTTCCCAATCCTATCATGTCACCTATAACTAAATACCTACAAGCTAAGCACATGAATATCAAATACCACATATATATATATATGCTTAAGAACAACAACCCATCACATATATCCTAAGTATATCATCTATATATATATACATGACTGATCAACCAAGGGTTAAGGCAGACTAAACTTATAAGGGTCTGAAACATTGCTTAGAACAAGGCTAAGGATGAATGGTCTGAATCAAGGGGACATGGTATCTAGTAAAGGGTCTGCACACTGCCTATAAAGGTGATCAACACAAAGGAAGTCAACACGAAGAGAACTTAACTAAAATGGAAAACTGAACCAAGTATAAGCTAAACAACATGTTTATAACCCTATACAACGATGGCCTATAGATACCAACTAACCTATATCCCATATGCCAATATCATCTGCAATCTATCTATGCAAATAGACCTCTCGGTCTTAGGTGAAACTACAACTATACTCAAAGGCAGGCTCTGGTCATGGGTGCCTCACTGGAAAAGGTAAGGGAAAGTAGTAATAATCATCAAGGCTGTAAGGCATACTAACATCCTATGTGTAACTGGTTGGTATTATAGATAACAGGAGAATTCTCTGCAATAGGTTACTATTCTAACATCAATGCTAACTATCACCTCTAGGGTACAGACACTCAACAAGTCATCATACCATTATACTATGAAGGAACTACCTATGAATAAGCTCTACAAAACTAAATATCCCTACTCCTAAGTCATTTATAACAATCAAAAGGGTATGATGTTTAAACCTTCTCAAGATACAATCTGTTAATCATATGCGTCTGTCCAAAATCATGTTGTCCAGAGTCTTCATCATGCTAGTGAGCAAGGCTACGATAATCACAGAGTCCTTGACTAAGGTACGTACCTCTAGGTTCATGGTATTTAAAATTTTCGCACTGCCATATGCGACGGCAAAAATCTTAAATTCCCATACCCGAGAATACATCCAAAATCTGACTATATGTCCTCACTATGCCAACTAACACGACTATCGAGGATTCTACATCCCATGATTTAGGCGACCTAGTCCATATGATTTTCTCAGAAGAAAAATAACACAACAAAAGAGTAACATGACAAAATTAATCAATCAACAAAGAACAGATGGAATCGGATTTCAAGGTAATTATAAAAGACAATTGCGGAAATAAAATTGAGAAGAACGGAACTTGCAGCAAGATCTCCAACGGTCTGTGCATCCTCGACTATTCTGACGATAGCTCGCCCTGTTGGTTTCTTCCAGCCTGATGCTGATACTGCACAAATCTCTGCTGCTGATGATGCATGAATCGCTGCTGAGAGAAACCGGAAACGAAGGGAAAAGTCTCTGTACAGACGGAGGTGCACCTCCAATATAGAAGAAACGCCAACCTGAGTCGGCACAACAGAAGCTGCGGTCTCGAGGCCCTGATGAACAGGACGAGAGGTGGCCAGCCTCTCGATAGTATCCCCCGAATCGAAGCGATGAGATCGTGTGTTTATAACCATCATGAAGACAGATCAAAATAAGAAGCAATTTCTGAGAATGAAGCAAAAATTCAAAGGAGAACAGTTTATATTCAAGGGAAGTCAATAAGCAACAATTTTAGACAAAAGAAATCGGATTAAGAGTTTTTCCTAATGTGATTGAGTACCTCCAAAAATATCCTAATCCTACTGCAGGCTGTAGTGATACTCTAGTTCGAATACCACTACATAAACTTGACCTGCATGGGCCACCACTAAAAACGTGTCACGACCCGCACCCTAGAGTAAGGGCACGAGACGTGGGTACGTCCAGCCTACGCCGCAGTGTCGGCGGTAGAACGTGTCCTAGGTCAAACATCTAATAATATAAAGGTACCTGTACAGTATATACTCTCCGAATGGAGGTGACATAACAGATACAGTCTCAATCACAACTAAGATAGAGCGAGATAAAAGATAGGTAAAACATGAAATCCGAAAGAGATACAGCAGATAGAAGTCTAAGTGTCTAAGATACACAAACCCAGAAAACATCTCAAAGCTCAATACAGTAATCCATAGAATAAATACAACTCAATACAACTGAAATAACTAACTATACAACCTCTACTGTGTCTCCTCTAGGCTAGCAGGCAACCTCCAGGCTATCTGTAAAATTTATCAACAGGTCCAGTCAGGACAGGAACGAGAACATCTCATCTAGAAAACCCAAGTAAATGACAGAGAATTATACAGCAGTTATAGACAGTTATATTGATAAAAATGGCAGTTTATATTCAGGTGATGGTAAGAAAGAGAGATAAAGTGCAAGGAAAGTAAATACTAAACAAGAGAAGAATCATAGCAAGAAAGACTGTAAAAATAGAACTAGCTGAACCAGGGTAATATGATATAAAGTCCAGACAGAAAATGTAACCAGTGTAAAACCTATGTAAATCCAGTATGGGATAAATCTAATACAAGATGAATCCAGTAAGGAACGATTCCAGTTATAGTGATCAACGATTCCAGGGTGAGTCCAGCCTATACTCTAGCAGTGTGTTTTAAAATACCGAGTTCGACAAGTAAACGGCTGTAGGTAATCAGGCACATCCCTCACTGATCGTGCGAGAGATGGCTATGCTTCCAGTAGATTCCAGTAGGGAGATTCCAGATTGGGGTATGTCTACATGTCTCACTCTAGTATTTCCCCTCCCAGCAAGTGAATCCAGAATTCTGACACAATGATTCAAGATGAGTCCAGCCAAAATATAATGATACCAGTAAATGATTCCAGTAAATGATTCCAGTAAAATAATTCCAGTTAAATGATTCCAGTAGGTGATTCCAGTAATAGAGATGATACCAGTAATAGAGGCCAGAAAATAAAAGTGTGTCGTATACATGAATCCAGAAATATCCACACGTGTTGTAACAGAGAATCGCATACAACTAACTAGAACTGAAGTACAGTAATTGACAAGTAAATGAGAGAACTATCAGAGAATGTACTCGCCTGATGTTTGAATGTCCAAGGTAAAGATACTGTCCGAGGAGATGTGTCTGGCTCCTAATTAGAACAGCACAAGTCACAACATGTCCAGAAGGGTAATATAAAGCACTACAATGCATTCTACATGAATCTAGGTCAAACTAGGCCAAAGTCAACCCTTGGTCAACTCTGGTCAACTGCACTAGTCAAACTAGGTCAAACTAGGTCATGTCCTAACCCAGCAAGTCTTACTAGGCCTAACCAAGACTATTCTAGCAAGCACACATCAATACAAGGCTATACAAGTCAACATACACCTAACTCTATATAGCATGCAATTATTCAATACTCAAATAGGCAAGAATTCACATTGGATATACACTAGGTAATCTATTACTTTAAGCTATATATGTCTACACATATATACATATGCATATATTGGTATTCAATATTAGGTCTATAATCATGGCATTTCAAATGGTTATATAAACTTATATATTACAACACAATATGCTAACATATATATAATATACATACATAGCTAAGTTAACTATATTCATAATTACTTATTTAAGAGGCTATGTGTGTGTATGTGAACATGGCAAAGGGGCAAGTGAGGGTTAAATGAGCATACATAGTGTATACATATCAAAGAGTGTCAGTGTAAGTTAACAATGTGTCAAGTGTGATAGTGTCAACATAGTATAAGGGGGTACATGAGGTAATATAGGATTTGTGTTAACATAGAACATTACATCTCATTAACTTGTATATTGCATACATTACATCTATTATTATATTACATTCATGTTTGCATTCATTCATCATTCATTTATTCTCTTGCACCACTATATGCACCACACATTACATACTATGGAACCTACATATTCATTACAAGCCATACTTATACATGCTTACATTAGATAGGATACTTACACCTCATATATCATTTATTTAATCATTTACTCATGCTTGCATTCTCTATTTAATTACATAATGTATATACATTAACATGGGTTAAAATCAAATAGAACATTATATTACACACAAGGGTGCACAAAATACATATGCCGAATAGTAACTTCTACTAATAATTAATACTGTACCATCTTAGCATGAATTAAAATCTAGGATTAAAGTATGTTATAGATCTATGTGTTAGCTTTCCGAAACTTCAAACGGATCGCGTTTTCGTTTCCGGAAACTCCCGGAATCGCAAAAACACCGAGAACGCGTTTGTCCTTCGTACAGCTGACACTCAAATAATTTTCCAGAAAGTTACAGAAAGAATTAGGCCTATTAATATATGTTTTTGGAAAGCTAACTTCAATACGCTTCTTTTAAAAAAAATGGGAGATTAAACCGAGCTTTGAGCTAGAAGTTATGATATTTCTAAATTAGGGCTGAAATTAAAAACGTGGATAAAAATCATGACGGATTTAGGTAGTTTGAGACAAAAGAACACAAGTATATAACATAATATATCAAGAACTCACTCTCTACACTAATATATATATATATATGAGACACTATAGAACACATCTTCAATACAAAAATATGAGATTAAACATGTAATAATTCATTCATACATAACAACAACACATAGTGTGTCCAAATTTTGGATTTTCCCACATGGACACAACTACAACACAAAGGACACTCCTATGACCTCCAAATGGATACGAAATGGACACAAATGGAGATACAACCATGGGGGTCATTCCTATGGGTTCAAAAATAGACCTATATGCATGAGGAAATGAAAAGGAGAAGGAATTTATACCTCCCGGTAGATCGAATCGAAGAAAAGCCTTCTCGGAGCGACACCGACACGTAGAGATTCCAAAAGGACACGAACGAGCTCCAAATCCTCCCAAACTTGGATAGCTTCCTCCTTAGCTAGAATGGAGAAGAAAAGAAGAAGATTTGGTGGTGAAATAGAAAGATTTGGTGGAGAAATTGCTAGGGATTGCTCTCTAGGAATTTGGGGAAGAACAAGAGAGAGAGTGTGGATGAGAATAATGAAATGAACTTGAGCCTATCCTCTCCCAAAGTGGCTGGCCATATGGAAATATTTGTCCTATTATGGTAAGGTCCAAAATGCCCCCACTAACCTATTCCATTAGTATTAGAAAAGGGCTAATTGGTTGGGGCTAAATTAGTCATTCTAAAGTCTCTAATCACACTAACCTTATCCATAATAATTAGTCTAACCTCTAACTAAAATATTTCTATCATGTGAACTAAAATTAATATCATGTGGGCCATGCCTAACTAGTGTGTGGGTCCCACTAGAGTCAAACTATCCCCGGGTCCCCGTTTCAAGTCGAATTGAGTTAAAATTCGAACCCGACTCAAATAATCCCAAAACAATATCATAAATAATAAAATAAATTCAAAAATATTTCAAAAATAAAAAATGAAAAAATACCCTTGTTCCTGAAAACTAGGGGTGACAAATTACTCGAAATTAAAACCAAACAATAGTAAAATGTCAAAATCACAAGTCATAATTTTAAATAGTTTAAAAATTACCAAAATTCATAATATGAAATAATAATCAATAAATAATAATTATAATTATAAAATTTCAAAATTACCCTCATCTGGAAAACTGGGTGTTACACTATGAGGAGAGAGATTCTTCTAATTTCTGCCAAAGCTTTCATCTTCTTCCTCGGAGCTCTTCTTCTTTTTTTTCTCCGAGAACCCTTAACCCTTTCGAGAAATGGCTACCAAAACTCCCCGCTGTGGTGCTGGCCGAAGAAGGGGCAGGGGAAAGGAACCCTTGGAGGTCGACACGGAGGAAGCCCCCGTCGTCATGGCGACCCACGTCGACGTTCAGTCGGAAGTGTTCGGTTGATGTTTTTTTGCCTTGGTCTTTGTTGCAGTGATGCTGGGGTGACCCGACTGCAGATGAGTTGCCTCATGTCGATGTATTTTGGCTAACGCGCATGGACTTTTGTCCTGATGATGCACCAAAGCCTCACTTGTTGACACGCATGGACATAGGTCCTGATGATGTGCCGAAGTCTCACTTGCTGCGCGTATGGACTTAGGTCCTGATGATGCGTCGAAGCTTCATTTTGCTAACGTGCATGGATTTTGGTCCTGATGACGCATCGAAGCTTCCTCTGTAATGCACCTGGACTTTGATCCTGTGTGTCTTTGTTGGGGCTCCATCTTATGCACCTGGGTTTCGGTTCGGTTGATGTGCCAGAAGTCGTAATACGGCTCAGATGCTCATGTTGGGCTTCTAAGTCCTTTTGGCCTTTTGTCTGATTGCTTTGTTTTATTTTATGTGACAGTGTCGATAACCATCCCCCTGCTGAACAAAGACCTCTTGGACCATGCACTCTGTCAGCTGGGTGTGGACTTTAATGAAAAGGTCGTGAACCCGGCCAAGACGGCTATTATGTTGGATCAGCCTCCGAAACGGATGGCCCAGATTCGTGACCAGCACCATGTTTTCCTTCAGCGTATGATGGAAATGGGGAGACTCGAATCTGCTGAATATGGGAATGAGTCCTTTTTGAAACTCGAGTTTTTGTTCGGAGACCGTCTGACTTCCACCGAGGTGACGATACTGAAGATCTAGGAAGACTAGTTCTTCAAGGCCAAGGATGTGAACATGTATATCAACCAAGCGGAGTGCCAATTGCCCTTGACGGCCTTCCATAGCCTTGCTTCGAAGCGAAGGATGAAGTGGGAAGTCACTCCTTTTCAAGGAGGGACCGTGGCTGGCAACATAAGGATCGATACGTTCCTCGAACCAGAGGGATAACTTGACTGCCACACGAGCCAGAACCTCCTATCACTGGCAAACTTTGCATCCCGGGGGTATCTACAGCGATGTTTCCACCGATATCTTTGCGTTTAATGCTTCGACCATCGTCAATCGTCTGGCGGAGGCCAAACTATCGTATCCGAATGGAGAGTTTCGGGTCGAGGGTTGGTACCACTATGTGCAGAAGTGGGATGAGCTGACCCTTTGGAATTTTAGGACCAGAAATCCTATGCGCCTAATATTACACGCGCCAAGAAGCCGAACGCCGAGTTCTGGCGACTGCAGAAATCCTATGCGCCTATATTACACGCGCCTGTTGCATCCAAAGATCGGGTCAAAGGTGTCTGTTGCATCCAAAGATCAGGATGCTCGAGCCTCGTCTTCGTTATGCTGGAAGAGCCGCAGATCAGAATTGTGGTGCCCCGATCATCTTCCTTGGGCTTTGGGAGAGCTCCTGCTCCTGCTAGAGTGGGTGTTGCCCATTCTAGTTGTGTTGAAAGCCTCCTTTTGCCGCAGATCGATTGTGGTGCTCTCCTCTTCCTTTGGAGAGCTCTTCCTCCCGCTAGGGTGGGGTTGATCGCCCACCCTTATTCTGCTCAATAAATGCTTCATTAGTCGAAGCACTCGATCTGGTCGAAGTGGAGCGCATATGCTGAGACTTTATGATGCGCATGACTGAGACGCTGAAGGGATGCACATAACTGAGCTACTGAAGGGATACGTATGACTGAGACGCTGAAGAGATACGCCTGACTGAGACGCTGAAGAGATGCGCCTGACTGAGACGCTGAAGAGATGCGCCTGACTGAGACGCTGAAGGGGTGCGCCTGGCTGAGAGCGCATGGAGGTTGTTATGCCTGACTGTAGACTTAGGGTCTTTCTTTGTAGTTGTAAAAGCCCTTTTTAGACATGTAATAGATATGCTTTTGTTGTTTGCTGTGCCGAGTACTTCATCTGAGCTCCCTGGCACGTGTAATGTTAGGCGCATAGGATTTCTGGTCCTGAAATTTCATGCTTCTACAAGACCCCCTTCAAAGTTTACAAAACTTTTCGTCAAGTTTTGGAATACTTTGAATAGGAGGCATGGTGTTGTCTTTTCTGGGGTGCATGACTGTCCAGGGTGTATGACTGTTCTGGGGCACATGCTCTTCTTAGTTTTAAATGCCCAAATGTTAACGCTTCGGGATAAATGAAAAAGATTTAATGATGATCTTCTGGACTATCCATGGTTATCACTTCTCAGAAAACGGCGGTTGACGTCACCCAAGCCTATAAATAGGCGTCTGATAGAGAGAGAGGGAGTTCTCTCTCTCTTTGCTGTCTTCTTCTTTAGAGTTTTTTTTTTCTAAAAAACCATAATCTCCTTTTCTCAAAATGGCTCCCAAAACTCCTCGCGGTGGTGCTGGTCGAGGGAGAAGCAAAGGGAAAGAGCCCGTGGAGTTCGATGAGGAGGATTCTTGCGTCGTTGCTGCGGCTCTCGTTGACGTCCGGCCAGTGATGATGGGTGAGTGCTTCCTGACATTTTTAGACGAGTTCAGTGCACACATGGATGAGTTGCACCCTGTTGCTGTGCCCTAACTCTTTATTGCCGACGCGCATGGACTTTTGTCCTGATAATGTGTCGAGGCTATCCTGCTGACGCGCATGGACTTCTGTCCTGATTATGCGCCGAGGCTTTACTGCTGACGTGCATGGACTTCTGTCCTGATTATGCGTCGAGGCTATCCCGCTGACGCGCATGGACTTCTGTCCGGATCATGCGCCGAGGCTATCCCGCTGACGTGCATGGACTTTTGTCCTGGTTATGCGCCGAGGCCTCAATACATATGGGCCTTTTTGGGCCCTGATGAGGCGCAGAAGCTTTGAACGCGCCCCAAATGTTTCGTCCTTCTCTTAAGCCTCTTTCTTTTTTTGTTGCCTGACTTTTGTTTTGTGTCAGTGTCAATAACAATCCCCTTGCTAAACGAAGTCCTTTTGGATGCTTTCCTCTGCCAAATGGGGATTGACTTCAATGAGAAGATTGTTAATCTAGCGAAGGCTGCTATCATGCAGGACCAGCCTCCCGAGAGGATGTTGCAAATTCGAGATCAGTCACCTGTTTTTTCTCCAGAACATGATGGAGAGTGGCAGATTAAAATCAGCTAAATTCGAGAACGTGACTTTTTTGAAGCCTGCCTTTCTGTTCGGTGACCGATTGACCTCTACTGAGGCAAAGATATTGAAGATTAAAGAGGACTGGTTCTTTTCGGCGAAGAGCGTGGCCCTATACATTCGGCAGTCTGAGCATCAATTGCCTCTGACGGCTTTCTACCGTTTGGCTTCCAAAAGGAGGATGCCATGGGAGCTTACTCCTTCTCAAGGAGGGGCAGTAGGAGTCACCCTTCGTATTGATGTTACTTCGAATCAGAGGGATACCTTGGCCGCCTCGCGAGTCGGGGCCTCATTCAGTTGCCGAACTTTGCACCCTGGGAGCCTTTACAGTGTTGTTCCTCCTGATACCTTTGCCTCTGGGGCTTCAACTTTTGCAAGTCGAATGCTGACATCGCAGATCACGTATCCGAAAGGAGGTTTTCGAGTTGAGGGGTTGTGCCATCACGTGTTGAAGTGGGATGAGTTGACCCTCTGGGTTCTGTCAAAGTTCAAAACTGAGCTCAAAGCGATTGGGCTGACTGCCGCTCTTTGTGCCATGCAGGGGGGCATCGATATGAACAAGCCCACGTTCCGTGCGCCCCTGGAGATGTTCAACTCCCAGACTGGCACCTTCTTTACTCCAGTGGGGGAGCTGGGGTTGGCCCTGCACGAGATGTATGTGGTTTCCAAACTTCCCTGGGGTTCGAAACCGTACGAGGAATATTTTCAGACGAATGAAGAGATCCAAGTCCTAAAAGAAAATAACAAGGAGATGATGGCTATTTTCAAGGAGGTGGCGAGCCACCATTATCTGCTACAACGGAAGAATAGGGGCGGATCGTAGCCCCATGTGACTACTTGGAGGGACTATATCTTCAAGCAGGACTCGATAGACCCTTGCTAGATTTGGTTTGTGACTCCGCAGGGACTGCCTCATGCGGAGGTGACCTCCGAAGTGGGCCGACTAGACGAGAAGCTCCCTCGTTCAAACGAGAGCGGCACCGATGTATACAGTTGCTTCTGGCATTGCGTACACCGGATGTCTTCCAGGGCCGTGTTAGCCGCATACTTGATGATATAGCTCCGGGACTATGTGTTCTCGGACGGCTCTGGATCTGTAGAAAGAGTGAGCAGAAATCTCATCTTGCCAGCGGTAAAGCTGGTTTTTGGTCACCCTCTGGCCCTCCTTCCCGCGATGGTGTGTAACCTGTTGCGGGGTTTGAGGACTTTTGCTGACGATGTGATCCATGGGAGGGGTAGGAATGAAAACTTTCCCCGGGCTGAGCTACCATTCCATTATCTGATGGGATGGCCGATTCTGCATCATCCGAACGTGATGAGCCCCGGCCCCGAAGACGATCATGTTGTAGGTGACGCCATTATCCATCGCTTCTGTCAAAGGAAGTGGCTGCATACTGGCATCCTTATTTGTAGAAGGGTTTTGTCTTATCTTCAGGGGTGGGAGATCACCAAGATCAACCCCATCTTCATAGACTTCGAAGCCGACCAAGAGTTGGAAGACTCTGGCGAGGATGCGATCGCCCTGTCGATATGGGGGTTTCGCTGGTTACAGAGCATTCGGCCTTCCCATCTGGTCTACCGCAACAAGAATAAGTGCTATCTAGAGCCATATCTGCCGAGCCGATTTGCAAGTCAGTTTGGTTATACCCAGCTGATGTTAAGGAATCCCAGTAAAAGTTTGGGGTTTATTGGGAGTTTACTGCATGGAGCTCGGGGTTGGCAATATTACAATGCCGGATGCACGGGAGTCCGTTTTACCACGCCAGTTCACAATTTTCGGCCGCAGATCTTGTATTCGGCTATCACATTGTATTGTGCCATGAACGCTACGTCCCCTGAGTACGACAGGAAAACTAGTTTCATCATTGGCACACAGCTAGAGGCGACAACCAACATGTTGGCGGTGGCTCGATCATATCGTCCACCAAAGGTTGCGGGTTATAGGTCAGCTGCTGTAGTATCAACGGGGGGTAATCAGGAAGAGACCCCTGTAACAGCCAGTTTTCCAGAAGCGGATATTTTTGAAATTTTGTAATTATAATTATTATTCATTGATATTTATTTCATATTATGATTTTTGGTGATTTTTAATTATTTTTAAACTATTTAAAAACTGTTTTAAGTCATGACTTGTGATTTTGGTGTGCAGCTAGTGAAATCGTAGAGACTGCATGACCTAGAGCCTAACCATGTCATTAGGACGATTAATTATCATTTTTAGCCTAGGGGTATTTTGGTTATTTGGTCTCTTTGAATTATTTTATGATTTATTGCACTGGTGATTATTGATTTTGACTTTTGACTAGCTGCGACTTAAGAGACTGTCCTAGATTTGACTTTGACTTGGTGACCTAGTTAACATGGCATGGACCCTAGTTTAACTTAAGTCAACTCAAGTTAGGACAATTAGGATCAAGTTTGGAGTAGGAGGATTAGTGAATTGGTCCATAGGCTTGAGACCTAGAAATTGGTTCCATGACTAGTGCAACTTGGCCCATAGCCATTAGACTAAGCCCTAACCAAACCCTAAATGACCAGCCATAGGGATCCCCACCCTATATAAACACTTATTCTCTAGGGCTTGCCTCCTTCTTTCATTCATTTCAACATTGGAAAAAGAAAGGTATTGTCCATCTTCCAAAAATCCCCATAAATCTATTTTAATTCCTTTTTAATCCTAGTTTATTGCATTAGAACCTAATTTCCTCCTATTTTCTGAATGTGGAATTTAATCCCAGCTTTGGGACAATTTGGGGCTTTTGGCATCAAGAGGAAGAATCCCCCATTTGGAGCTTTTCCAAGCTTTTTGTATACATAGGTAAAACCCCTTAAATTGTTTTAAACTTCAGTTTTCTTTGCCTGTAGGGCTAGATCTAGGAGTCCCCTAGGTGTCCCCAAAATTTGGGTGGTATTCGTGTCCGTTTGGTGTCCGTATCGGACACGTGTCGTATTGTTTTGTAGGTGTTTGATTAAATGCCTCTAAGGAATTTATTTTCGATTTTTGTAAAACCAATTACATGAATTTGTAGATCTAGATGTTTATATTAACTTTTGTGAAGACTAATTTTATTTTCGTGTCGATTTCGTATCGAAATGGGGTATGGATACGCTGCACGACACGCGTGTGCGCTGTCCTGCTACCCGTGTCCTATTTCTCGCTGGACACAGCGTTTTGACATGCGAAACTTGGTGTGGAGATTGGGGCAGTGACTGACAAGTCACTCCCCAAGTTTCATGATACCTCGTTTTGTGTCGGACACGAAAATGAGGCCATACGGGTTTTGCACTGGGCTGAACACGCGAACTTGAGGGTTCTGACACGGGCTTCGTGTCCCTCATGGACACATCGTGGTGACGTGTCAGGGACACGAACACGCAGCCCTACTTGGGGCCTACTCGTGGGCACAATCACGAGTCGTGTCGTGCCCTGTGTCGCGTACACGAGGCAGTGTCCTCACTGCACGAAGCCTGGCTTTGCATACTTTTCTGGAAATTTCATATTAATGTTTTGGACACGTTCGTGTCCAATTGCACGGACACGAACACCCTGTGAGACACGTGCACACTAGACACAATGTTTACCAACCATGAATTTGTGTATTAACATGTTTTCTTTGAATTCGAATTTATGAAATCACTGTTTTCTTGATACTTATTCCTGTCATTTCAATTTCTGGAAAATTTGATGTATGATTAACTGTTGTATGATTTTAAATAGGGTTGTTACATATCTGGGATTTAGCCTATCATGATTAGGTTTGAGTTTGCGTGTAATTTCAGTTCGAAACTTCATTTTGGGATATTCGAAATGGGTTTCTATTTTTGGAACTGATACACTGAAGGAATTGTTCTTAAAAGCTGATACCTGGTATAACTTGGGGTTTCAAATGAGTTTTCAGATTATATTACCTAGGTTAGTTGTTTTTAAGATTTGGTTTTATGTTTGTTTTGGTTCTTTTCAATTCGATTTGGGTTCATTTTAAATGCAGGGGACTGTAAGTCTGAGACTTATTTTCAGTTTTTTTGTTAAGAGGACTGAGTTGGGTTTTAGTTTTATGAACTGACAGTAGTGTTGATTTCCTGAGATTTTCTGAAATGTGAAATGTTAATGTCCATGCTAATTTAGGTTGTCAACTAAAGTGTTGCTTAATCTGGGTTTTAGTAGGAAGTTGACTGGGGGTTTAATGTTAAATATGTTAACTGTCAATTGGTGTTTGAACTGATTTTTGAACTATTAGACAACCTGAGATGCACAGGCCTGTGTGTGCCACACATGACACATTCTCACATGATCTACACACACTCACATACATTAATTCCTGATGACACTCTCGATTAACTGATTCACTCGACACATTGCACTCTCTCACACACACACACTGAGATACATGACCACACTTGGTCCTAACTGTTACACACCAGTACACACACACACAGGCAGTACTTGCCAACTTCATGTATGACCCACACACATCTTCACACATTGTTGATTATTTAAGCCTGAAATTTGTTTGATGTTCGAAAACTAAGTTTTGGATGGAGTTGGGTTTTCCTTGATTCTCAGGTTTCATAGAAGTTGTTTGGGTTGCATAATAGTGTCTCAGGTTTTGGCATTCCCAGTTGGAGTGGTTAGGGAGACTTGAACCCAGCTTCATTCTTATTTTGTATCAGAATTTTGGTAAGGAGAGAGTCCCTGACCAGGTGGGTTTGTATCCCAGGCTTAGGCAGTAGCAGTAGAAGGGGACAGTGGGCAGTAGAAGCAGTGGTTGCATTTCATTGCATTGCAGCAGCTTTGGCTTGGCCTGGTTGCATTGCATTGCAGCAGCAGGCCATAGCAGCAGCTAGGAGCTTGGTCATTGTCCAGGATAGCATGTCCAGAGGGAGGCTAAGAGGAATGCTTGAATGGTTCACATTCACATGACACTGTTCAGTCCAGTTTATATGGACTGTTTCATCCTTTGATGTTCAGTCATTCATATAGTTATTTTTTAGCCTTATATATGTATTAGATGTTGTGAGGGTGTGAATAAGGTTGGGATGGGTTAGTGTCCAGATTTTTGCCATTTAGTCTACTGTCCAGTTCAGTAGAGAGATTGGTTAGGTTCCCATATTCCTTTTTCTCATTTCAATTGACTTATACTCCTTACTACTGGTTGTACTGCCATAGGAGGGACAATTTGGAGTTGCAGTAGTAGCTTTGGCCTGGTTAGAGTGCATTGCTGCAGCAGGCAAAGCTATGCCTTGGCTTGCATTTGCAGTAGCTGCAGGCAGTGCACTGCAGCAGGGCAGTAGCAGTAGGCAGGGAGCGTGGGGTAGCCTTGGCTTGGCTTGGCCTGGCCTTGCATTGCAGCAGCTGCTTGCCAGTGCAGTAGAAGAGTAGTAGCAACAGGCTGTTAGTTTGGGGTTTTTGGTAGATTGCTAGTATCTTGAGTTAGTACCAGTTAAGTCTTGATTTGGGGAGTTTAGTTTCAGGTTGACCCAGAGTTTAGGGTTAGTTTAGTAAGATGTTTAGTTCAGAAATTTGAATTATAGATGTTAGTTAATATCAGAGAGTGGGTGAGCAGGCCTTTTGTAACAGTTAGTTAATGATAGGAATGGGCTTGGGTATAGGTAAGAGTTAAGTGTTATAGGTATATGCATATATGTGTGTCTTGATAGTGTTATTTATGTGTATATAAGGGGAGGAGTGATAACAGTAAGAGGAGAAGAAATCAAGGAGAACTCTTATAGGATATAGTATGATAGTTTATAGAATAATAGTCTATTTTATATGTTCAGTCTTTCACATATTTTATTTAGCTTTATATATGTGTTAGATGTTGTGAGGGTGATATGAGTTTAGGAGGAAAATGTAGGCAATGGCTACATTAGTAGATGGTGTTCTTGGATACCAAGGTTATCCTATATCTTAGGTATATTCATAATATGTAGGAATGCCTAGTAGTAGAGGGTTGTTATATACCCTATAGGGTTATGAGTTATAAAGTTAGATGTAGAGTTTGGATAGATACATATAGTTATATTTATTTATTTAACTTGTAGATATACAACTAGGATGTATGTGTTTATATTATATGTATATGGAGTAAGTTAGCTAAATTCATATGGTGGCTTATAGTTGAGTCTGATTTAGGTTGATTTGGGTTGATACCTAGAAACCCAAACCCTAAATGTTGACTTGGGTTGACCCAGAGTTGACCAATTTTGACTTGGACCTAGTCTGACCTAGACAGTTGACCAGGTTTGACTTAGAGTTGACTTTGACCTAGTTTAACCTAGAAATCATATAGTTTGCATTGTAGCCTTTATTTTTCTTATATTGAACATGTCATAACCCATATTACTCTGTTTAGGACATTGTGACTCTGGTGCAGGCATCTGATATTATACTACTCTTCTCAGAGTAGCAGGCGAGTACATTCTCTGATAGTTCTCTCATTTATTTGTCAATTACTGTATTTCAGTTCTAGTTAGTTGTATGCGATTCTCTGTTACAATACGTATGGATATTACTGGATTCATGTATATGACACACATTTATTTTCTGGCCTCTATTACTGGTATCATCATTTCTGGCTTCTATTACTGGAATCACCTGCTGGAATCATTTACTGGAATCACTTACTGGAATCATTTACTGGTATCATTATATTTTGGCTGGACTCATCTTGAATCATTGTGTCGAAATTCTGGATTCACTTGCTGGAAGGGGAAATACTGTAGGATCGTTGAGCACTTCTAGAGGGGGGGTGAATAGAGTGCGTGTGTGCAGCGGAAATAAAATCACCAATTAAAAAATTAAACTATGGCAATGATGTAAGAGCAGTAAATAAAGATAGGAGAATCAAACTCAGTAACACAGCGATGTATACTGGTATCCCTCTGAGAGGACTAATCCAGTCTCGAGTACTCTTGCTCGATGTTAATCCACTAAAGGCACAAGCTTTAACTGAGTGCTTGCAACTCTTACACCACCGTGCTTGTTGACGAGTGCACGACCAACTCCAACACACACCGTGCTTGGTGACGAGCGCACGACCAGCTCCACAACTGGAATAGTTGTTGAAACTTGACGACCTCTTTACAACTCTGAATAACCAAAAGACTTCTAAATCAAATGTGATAGTACTGGCTTTTGGCTAAGAGAAGTATAGGTGAGATTTGAAATTCTTAGATCACTTAGAAAACACTTGAGATGAAATAGAGAAGAGATGAAGAATGAATTGATGTTTTGAAATGAAAAGTTCTTCTCTATTTATAGGTGTTTTCACCAACCGAACTCGGGCAGAGTTCGGATGCAAATATCTCGCAAATTAGCCGTTGCTCGCAGATTTGGAGGCAACTGAAGTTTGAATACAAACTGACCGAACTCGGTCAGAGTTCGGGCCGAACTCGGGCCGAACTCGGCTGTGAGTTCTGTCAGGAGATATTGTAAATTCTTTTTACAAAAACAATTTTGAAACATGTTTTTGGTAATTTGTAAAATCATTTGAAAAGGAATATTTTCGAAATATATTTTTGAAATATTTGTAATCGAAAATATGAAGGGTAAAAATAAGTTTAGAGAAAGGAGAATAATTTTAACCCTAAGCCAGTAATACCATACTTGATTTTACAAAGAAATTCCTAGACTCAATAAAGTGTAAAAATACAGAATAAAAGTAGAAAATGAGTCTTCAGAATTTTTGATGACTTTGACGCTTGGATTTATGCAGTACATCGTCCGTTGAATAAGATTTCATGTATCCTGAAATAGTTAGCAGCATTGTCTATATTTTGTATATGGACTAAAGTGTAAGTCGATTATCGAAATCGGGTGTGACCATGGAATGGGCCAACAATCTCCCCCATTTTGATAATTGACAAAACTTGAGTCTATACCAAAATATATTTATAAAAAATAAAATAACATAACAAAATACCTGAAAAAAAAAGACTGATTTTTGATATCTGATTTTTTGATTTGGTATACTCATTTTTCTCCCCCTTTGTCAAGTAGTAAAATGAATCGGCTCCCCCGTAAGTCATGAAGCCAACAATAGAGATGACAAAGTGAAAGAGGACAATAGTAATCACAGTAATCACAGCATAGACAAGTGAAATCACAATAAGATGAAATGTCATAAATATTCCACTAGAAAATCAACTTGTACAACTGATAAATGTCTAACTGAAACAGTTTAGACAAGAAAAATAAAAGTACTACATAAACTGCATCAAAACTAAACAAAATCCACTATCCTATGGCTGAAACCATATCACAACTCTGCGTCATCTGCACCGGGAGGATCATGAGGAAAATAGGCAGTGGTCGGGTCGAAGTACTGAAAAGTAGTCTCATCAGTAAAACGAGGACCAGGGAAAGCAGGGTGTGGAAGGATAGTAAGTGGATGGGCTGGATCATGCACCAGGCTGTAATGGAGGTCGGCAATACTGTTTCTCAGCACCTGGGCCTGAGAAATGTGCCGGAACTCTGAGTCCTGATAACGTTGCGTGGAAACCGCAACGAACTCATCAAATCGCTGGTAGAATGCATGATCGAGTCCTGGAGCAGGGGCCGGAGCAGGAGGAGCATCTGCTGGAGGGGCCTCAGCATCAGCAACTGGGTCAGCAGGAGCAGCACCGGGAGGTTGAGGAAACCGACGAGAGCGGGTCAACTCAACAGAAGTAGAAGAAATAGCACACGTTTCAAGATCAATCTCGAAACGGCGAAAGATACTCGCAAGGTGCATAGGAAAAACAAGGTTCCTACCTGCATTCTTGCAGTTGAGCATCCAAGACATCATGGTTTTTGGAATTGAGAAGGGAATTCCAAAAAGAATGTGATACAAAGCAGAGAGTTCCAAAAATGTGACCTCATCAGTAGAGCCTTTCTTCGGAAGAAGGGCTGAGAAAATCATGCGATGAAGTTCGTAGAAATTTTGGTTAAGATGTCTAGAAAATATTCTCCGAGGAGGAGGAGTGGGGTGACAAATCAATTCCCTAAAAGAAGCTAAAGTAACATCGGCAGGGAACTGAATATGGTGGATGTCAACAAGAGCATCACCAAGATCAGGAACGTGAAAATATTCACTGATATCGGTGGCGCTAAATTCTAGTTCCTGTCCAGCAACGCAGGAATAGAAATTTCCGTTTTGTTGTACTTGCAAGTTGCAGTAGAACATCCGGACAGCATTGTCGTAAATATTATCTTGGACTTCGAAAAAGTTGCGAAATCCAAGTTGTTCAAAAATAGGAGCATATTCAAAGAAGATTGTAAAGTTGACAAAAGCTCCAGTACAAATACGACGTAGAGAAAAGGAATCAAACCAGAGATTAGAGAAGTCTATGTCGGAAAACAGAGTGCCATCGAATTCCTCGGGATCTCTAGGTTTGGCTGGACTGAACAGACTTGCTGGAGTGTAGTCGGAAGATGAGGAAGCACCCTGGGAAGAATTTCCTCGCTGACGCTTCGGAGCCATGTGGAGATGGAGAAGATCGTCGAAGCCTTGCCCGGAGGGAGGAGGAAAGTCTTCTAGAAGGAGGTAGAGCTATTTCTCGTTTTGGTGTGGAGAAATAGTGGAAGAAAGGGTGGATTTTATAGGTGCTAGGGCCGGCTGTTCGGTTCTGGAACCATCACAGCGCCGACCGAACTCGGTCCGAATTCGGTCCGAACTCGGTCAGAGTTCGGGCCGAGTTCGGCCACTTGTATTCCCGAGACAGTTAAAGCAGTCAGGTGAAATAAAGTTTGTAATTATGATGTTTGACTGTTTTATTAACTAATTTGCTGTTATTTTTAGGTTAACTGTAGGGATTGTCCCAGCTAACGGTGGTTCACCGGGGAACTCTTAAGTACCGCTTCGCTTCGACCGTAGTCGTGGTGACAGACAAATCCTTTGTAAGTTTGTCCCCAAAAATAATTTTCATTAGATAATAAATTATCAAGTCATAAATACAATATTTAATTACCATATGTTTTAAGAATCCGAGAATTCAAGAATGCCGAGCTCACGCCTCAAGATGTTAAAACGGTCTTCAGCCAAAGGTTTAGTGAAAATATCTGCTAGTTGATGTTCAGTATTAATAAATGTTAAGCAAATATCCCCGTGTTGTTGATGAACACGAAGAAAATGATGTCTAACTTCTATGTGCTTTGTGCGTGAATGACAGATAGGGTTCTTAGTTAAATTAATTGCACTAGTGTTGTCACAGTATATAGGAACATTTGTATAGTGCAGATTATAGTCCTCTAAGGTTTGTTTCATCCACAAAATTTGAGCACAACAACGTCCTGCGGCGATATACTCAGCCTCAGTTGTTGATAATGCTACTGAATTTTGTTTCTTGCTAAACCAAGAGACTAGGGCTTTTCCCAAGAAATGACATGTACCACTGGTACTTTTACGGTCCACTTTGCATCCAGCAAAATCCGCATCCGAGTAACCTATAAGGTCAAAGGATTTGGTTTTGGGATACCATAAGCCAACTGTAGAAGTTCCTTTAAGGTATCGGAAGATACGCTTAACGGCACTAAAATGTGATTCCTTAGGGTTTGCCTGATATCGTGCACATATGCAAACACTAAACATAATATCAGGGCGACTAGCAGTTAAATATAATAGACTACCAATCATACCTCGATACTTACGCTGATCAACAGGTTTGCCACTTTCATCAGTATCAAGCTTTGTAGCTGTAGCCATAGGCGTCCCAATTGGCTTCACATTCTCGAAGTTGTACTTCTTCAGTATGTCCTTCGTGTACTTGGCTTGGTTGATGAACGTTCCGTTTGAGTGTTGTTTGATTTGCAATCCAAGGAAGAAGTTCAGCTCTTCCATCATGCTCATTTCAAATTCACTCTGCATACACTTGGCAAATTCTTGACAAAGTTGTTCATTAGTAGAACCAAAGATGATGTCATCTACATAAATTTGTACTAGAAGTATATCATTATTCAAAGATTTAATAAAAAGAGTAGTATCAATCTTGCCTTTTGAAAAACCATTATCAAGTAAGAAGGCGCTTAGGCGTTCATACCAAGCACGAGGTGCTTGTTTGAGTCCATAGAGTGCTTTCTTAAGCTTGAAGACGTGATCAGATTTTTGAAAATCTTCAAAACCAGGGGGTTGTTTCACAAAAACTTCTTCTTTTAAAAATCCATTTAAAAATGCGCTTTTCACGTCCATTTGAAAAAGTTTGAAATCATTAAAACAAGCAAAAGCGCAAAACATGCGAATGGCTTCTAGTCTAGCAACAGGAGCATAGGTCTCATCATAATCAATTCCTTCTTCTTGATTATAACCTTATGCAACTAGACGTGCTTTGTTGCGTAGAACTTGACCATCTTCACTAAGTTTATTTCGGAACACCCATTTGGTACCAATTATCGATTGACCAATAGGTTTAGGAACGAGTTCCCAAACTTGGTTTCTCTCAAATTGATTAAGTTCCTCTTGCATGGCAGAAATCCAAAATTCATCAGAAAAAGCCTCATCAACATTCTTAGGTTCTATTTGAGAAATAAATGCTACATTAGCTGCTACCTCAGAATCTCTAAGAGATGAACGAGTACTTACACCTTTGGATACATCACCTATTATGAGAGTTTCTGGATGATCTGGTTTGAATCTTAATGATTCGAATCTTTGGGCCATACCTTTCACAAGGCTCTTCTCAGTTCCTGTATCTTCAGGACTTTTATCGGTTCTTGCCTCTTGGGTAGGATCTTTCTCAGAACTCTTCTTTGTCTTTGTAGGTGCATCTTCATCATCACTGTCGCTAGATCTATGACTATTCAACTCATCAAAGGTAACATTAACACTTTCTTCAACAATCAAAGATCTTTTATTGAAAATTTTATATCCTTTACACTTAGCAGCATATCCGAGAAATATCCCGTCATCTGCTTTCAAGTCGAACTTACCCAAGTTATCCTTGGTGTTCAGGATGAAACAGCGACAACCAAAAACTTTAAAATAAGATATGTTTGGAATTCTTCCAAACCAAAGCTCATATGGTGTTTTCTTCGATATAGGTCGAATTAACACCCTATTTAAAATATGACAGGCTGTACTAACAGCTTCTGCCCAAAAATATTTAGGAAGATTATGCTGATTAAGCATGACTCTAGCCATTTTGCTTAGAGTACGATTCTTCCGCTCCACAACACCATTCTGTTGGGGAGTTCTAGGACAAGAAAATTCGTGGTAGTATCCACTATCATCACAGAACTTTTTGAAATCAGTATTTTCGAATTCGCCACCATGATCACTTCGGATACGAGTAATCATGAAGCCTTTTTCGTTTTGAACCTTTTTACAAAATATCTGAAATTCAAAAATTGCATCACTTTTGTTTGATAAAAAGTAAACCCATGTAAAACGAGAGAAATCATCAACAATGACAAAAGCATAGAGTTTACCGCCAAGACTAGCGA
The DNA here is from genome assembly GCA_029216955.1 of Iris pallida. Lineage (NCBI taxonomy): Eukaryota > Viridiplantae > Streptophyta > Magnoliopsida > Asparagales > Iridaceae > Iris > Iris pallida. Next base: position 4,773,628 of record JANAVB010031813.1, read on the forward strand.
CTCTACTAGGACCAAATAAATCCATATGAATCAACTGCAAAGGTCTCGAAGTACTTACAGCGTTGATGGATTTAAAAGATGACCTATGTGCTTTGTTCTTTTCACAGTCAGCACATACCATGTCTCTCTTGAATGGAATTTCTGGGAGTCCTTTTACCAACTTCTTTGTGTTCAGGCGTGAGATAGTATCCATGTTTGCATGTCCTAGTCTCATGTGCCATAGCCAGCTTTCATTTTGATTGGCTACTAGATACCTTCCTGCATTATTAGTATTCTCCAAAAAGAAAACATATATATTGTCTTCTCTAATCCCTTTATATATGGGATCACCCGATGACATATCATATATAGTACATTTATCTTTCACAAAATTGATACCATAACCATTATCTGCCAAGTGACTTATGCTCAATAGGTTATGTTTCAATTCGGTTACTAGACAAACATCTTTTATTATAGGGTAAGGAGACATACCTACAGTGCCATTACCTATAATGTCACCTCTCAAGTTATTTCCGAAGGAGACGTATCCTTCTTTCTTCATCGATAGCGTAGCGAATAAAGATGCATCACCAGTCATGTGTCGCGAACATCCGCTATCGAGGATCCATTTGCTTCTAGCATGAGAGGGTTGAGGATCCACCTACAAAACAAGTAGATGAATCCTTTGGTACCCATTTTCTGAAGGGTCCATGCTGATTAGCTTTAGGTCTCCAGACTAAAGTATGGTTATCAACAAGTTTTCTTGCAAGACAATATTGTGATATATGACCATGTGTACCACAATACGTGCAAGTCAGTTTAGAACCAGATGAGGTTGAAACTGAGTTCACATGCTTGTTTGGTTTCTTGGAGAACCTATAAGTGAAAGCATGATGATATTCGTGTTTCTTATGTGCTTTCTTGTTCTTAGTCCTCTTAGGTGTATGCTTAGCATTAGGACTAAAATTAGGCTCTGTCACAGGCATTGCCTGTTTGCCTAACTTGATTTCTAACTTTTTAGAAATCGCAATAGACTCTTCATATTTAGCAGTCATAACTGAGAGTCTGTGTTCTGTTACTAAGTGCATTCTCTTCTCTGTGTCATACAGTTTTTGCATCTTACCATAATCTCTTTCTTTCTTTTGAATAGTGAGGATAGCCTCATGATAGTCTACCTTGAGTTTGGCTATCTCTTCCGTGTTACCGGTAGTAGATGTCTCTTTAATATCTTGAAGAAGATTAGACAATCTAGCTATCTCGGCTGTGTGTGCCTTTATCTCTTTTCGAGATTGCTTATACTTGTCGAGCACAATTTTGTGATCTTCAAGTAAATCGCTAAAGGCAGTCTCTAGTTCATCAAAAGTAAACTCATCAAACAGAGGATTAGATGATACCTTTTCGAATGCCATAAGACAAACATTTGCATTGTTGCAGGGTCTGTCTTCTTCTTCTGAGTCACTGGCATCACTCTCGTGCCAGATGCTTGTGTTGGCATGCTTTCGGCCAGATATGGATCTTCTGTTTGATCTTGACCGATCATATGGACTGCTCTTCTTGGTAGCTGGACAGTCCTTCTTCATGTGCCCTGATTTCTTGCATCCGAAGCATATTGTCTCGTCTTCATTGCTTTCTTGGATGTCTTTCTTCTTTCTGCTTGTGAACTTTAGATAGTTCTTGAAGTTCTTCACAAGTAAGGCACGTTCATCACCACTTGATGATTCTTCATCTGAATCATTGTATGTTGATTTTCTTGCTTGAGCTTTGAAGGCGATAGTCTTTTCCTTTGGTGTGGCCTCTTCAAAGTCTTGCAAGTCGAGCTCATGAGTCATCAACTTGCCCATCAGTGTTTCTAGAGTCATCGTGGTGAGATCGTTTCCTTCAATGATTGCTGTGGCTTTTGGATTCCAGTTCTTTGTTAGAGCCCGCAGCACTTTCCTGATCTTCTCATGGTTGCTGTAATCTTTACCAAGAGATTGAAGGGGATTAGTTATATCAAGGAAACGGGTAAACATCTGTGTAATTGACTCACCAGGTTTTATTTTAAAAGATTCATATTCCTGAGTCAGTCTACTGATTTTGGATTCCTTGACTTGGGAAGTCCCTTCATGGGTTACCTCAAGGAGTTTCCAAATTTCATGAGACGTCTTACAGGTAGAAACTCTATTGAACTCTGTTTTGTCAATTGCACAGAATAGTGCATTGATGGCTCGAGCATCAAGACTAGCCTTTGCTTTTTCAGCATCGGTGTATTTGTCATGCGGCTTTTCCATAAGAATACCTTCAACCACTGTAGGTGGTGGTTTCTTATATCCATCAATGACTATTGACCATAAATCAAAATCTAGAGACTTTAGAAAGAAAGTCATACGTGTTTTCCAGTATGTATAGTTTGTTCCATCAAATAGGGGAGGTCTATTTGTGGATTGCCCTTCACCGTTGAATATAGATTTCACGGCTGCCATATATATACTCTCTAGGATATGTTATATAAGAATATAACCTGCTCTGATACCAATTGTAGGATCGTTGAGCACTTCTAGAGGGGGGGTGAATAGAGTGCGTGTGTGCAGCGGAAATAAAATCACCAATTAAAAAATTAAACTATGGCAATGATGTAAGAGCAGTAAATAAAGATAGGAGAATCAAACTCAGTAACACAGCGATGTATACTGGTATCCCTCTGAGAGGACTAATCCAGTCTCGAGTACTCTTGCTCGATGTTAATCCACTAAAGGCACAAGCTTTAACTGAGTGCTTGCAACTCTTACACCACCGTGCTTGTTGACGAGTGTACGACCAACTCCAACATACACCGTGCTTGGTGACGAGCGCACGACCAGCTCCACAACTGGAATAGTTGTTGAAACTTGACGACCTCTTTACAACTCTGAATAACCAAAAGACTTCTAAATCAAATGTGATAGTACTGGCTTTTGGCTAAGAGAAGTATAGGTGAGATTTGAAATTCTTAGATCACTTAGAAAACACTTGAGATGAAATAGAGAAGAGATGAAGAATGAATTGATGTTTTGAAATGAAAAGTTCTTCTCTATTTATAGGTGTTTTCACCAACCGAACTCGGGCAGAACTCGGGCAGAGTTCGGATGCAAATATCTCGCAAATTAGCCGTTGCTCGCAGATTTGGAGGCAACTGAAGTTTGAATACAAACTGACCGAACTCGGTCAGAGTTCGGGCCGAACTCGGGCCGAACTCGGCTGTGAGTTCTGTCAGGAGATATTGTAAATTCTTTTTACAAAAACAATTTTGAAACATGTTTTTGGTAATTTGTAAAATCATTTGAAAAGGAATATTTTCGAAATATATTTTTGAAATATTTGTAATCGAAAATATGAAGGGTAAAAATAAGTTTAGAGAAAGGAGAATAATTTTAACCCTAAGCCAGTAATACCATACTTGATTTTACAAAGAAATTCCTAGACTCAATAAAGTGTAAAAATACAGAATAAAAGTAGAAAATGAGTCTTCAGAATTTTTGATGACTTTGACGCTTGGATTTATGCAGTACATCGTCCGTTGAATAAGATTTCATGTATCCTGAAATAGTTAGCAGCATTGTCTATATTTTGTATATGGACTAAAGTGTAAGTCGATTATCGAAATCGGGTGTGACCATGGAATGGGCCAACAAATACTAGAGTAAGACATGTAGACATACCCCATTACTGGAATCACCCCTACTGGAATCTACTGGAATGATAGCCATCTCTCGTCTGATCAGTGAGAGGTGTGCCGGATTACCTACAGCCGTTTACATGTCGATCTCGGTATTTTAAAACATACTGCTAGAGTATAGGCTGGACTCACCGTGGAATTATTGATCACTATAACTGGAATCGTCCCTTACTGGATTGATCTTGTATTAGATTCATCCTGTACCGGACTTACATTGGAGTTACACTGGTCTACATTGCTGCCTGGACTTTATATCATATTACCCTGGTTCAGCTAGTTCTATTTTTACAGTCTTCATTGCTATGATTCTTCTCTTGTTTAGTTATTTTCTTTCCTTGCACTTTATCTGTCTTTCTTACCATCACCTGAATATAAACTGCCATTTTTATTAATACAACTGTCTATAACTGCTTTATAGTTCTCTGTCATTTACTTGGGTTTTCTAGATGAGATGTGCTCGTTCCTGTCCTGACTGGACCTGTTGAAAATTTTACAGATGATTGCCCTGAGGACTCATGCCCTACATGTTACAGACCAGGAGATGGCTTAGCTACCTATGGCCCCGACACTCAGGAGTGATCGGGAGTTTAGCTAGTCTGTTTTGTTTTATTTTTCCTGTTTAGAACTGGAGTTGTATAGAGATTTGAGACTTGAGATGTATTTGAGATTGTTTGAGTTTGTTGTTATTTTATTAGTAGTTTTGTTGTCTTCAATTCTTAGTTTATTTCTGTGTTATCTTATCGTGCTTAGACTGTGTTTGAGTTACACCATATCTTATACTTGCCCTCCGTTCGGAGTTGATCATGATGAGTACATTATATACTATACGAGTTGATGGTTAGTTAGAGACTTAGAACAACGTTCTACCGCCGACACTGTGGCGTAGGCTGGGCGTTGTTACGTGCTCGTACCCTCACAGTGGGTGCGGGTCGTGACAACCCCAGCTGGAAAGAGGCGGGCTGATTCGGAGGCCAAGGAAAGCTATGACTCCGAAGGCAGGAGCTCCGGAGGTGGCACCCGTCGTAGCAACAGGATCAGCTCCCGTAGAGGTAAAGACGTCTCACATAGTCTGGTTTACTCTTTGATTTTTGTGACTCATGTCTCCTTTTTGTAGGCGGTGCCGAAGAAGAAGTCCCGGGCTTCGAAACCAGGTTTGGTTAAACCGAAGGAGGTAGCGAGCTCTTCTGACGAGCACGTTCCTCCGATTACCACATCTTCCAGGGAGGAGAGTGTTGATGATGCCGTTTGTGTGGGGACTTTGGTGTCTCTACATGGTGTTGAGGGAGAAGCTGGAGGTGCAGCAGTCCCCAGAATAGTCCAAGCTGATGTAGGGATCTCTGATGTCGAGGTCCCAGTAGAAGTTATGCCTCCGGAAGAGGAGGAAGAGTGGAGTTCGTCTTCTTCTGATAACGTTCCTCCAGATGTTGCTGTTTCATTATCGAGCCCTACCCCGGACCCAGCTGTAAAAGTCGAGCTGGCTGTCGCCCCTGAGGTAGCAGCAGATTTTAATCCCGCGGAGGGATTTGATCAGGGAGGGGAGACTCGTCTGCCAAGCCCGACCCCAGAGGAAGTGCCCAGCCAGGAGACGGGTGCTGATCCCGCTAGCTCGCCAGACGAGGAAGGTCCTGTGCTGGTTACAGATCGTGCCTCGGAGGTGGAGAAGGCAACTCCGGATGTTGGTGGTCCCTCCGAGACGGAAAAGGGCAAGGACCTGCTAGTACAGGAACCCTTTGTTGCTTCTTCGACTTGGGAAACGATATCGATACCCCACTTAGCTCCTTCTGCCCTCTTGGCACCTCGGGCTAGTAGCGGAGTTCAAGTCTCTAACGAGGGAGGGTCCACGGAAGTTGAGGTTCCGGCCTCGCAGATTGAGGTCGGCGGGTCTTCTGCAGGTCCGCCGTCTAGAGCAGCTCCTCCAACTCCTGCTATGATGTCGCAAGTGCCGGCGGATGCGGATGAGTACATGAAGTTTATCATTGAGGCGGTGTACAAGATGCTGCAGAGGGGCGTATCGGCAGTGATGAATGCCAATGGGAGTTTCGCGATGGCAAAAACCATGGCGCTTCCTCACATCGGTCTAATACGTTCCCACCAGGGCCATGATCATATGGCCGAGATTCTGGAGGCATCGATGGCCGAGCTCGACCAGCTACTTTTCGAGTTTTAGAGTATCCAGCGAAATGATCTCTCCGCCCTGATAGAAGCAGAAAAGGAGAAGTTGATCGCTGAAACTAAGTCATCTTATCAGGCCACCGTGGCTGTCTGGGAACGCGAGGTGGCCGAAGCTGAGGCTACGGTGGAGTGGCTATCTCAGTCAACACAGAAGAAGGTGGAGTTGCGAGCTGCGTTGGACGCTAGTATAGCGGAAGTAAATGCCAAGATTCGCCTCCTTGAAGACCAGCGGGCCCAACTCTTGTTAGATGCTGAGTGAGTCCAGGCTGAACATATAGCATCTAAGGAGGAAGAAGCAGCTTTCACCTGCCAAGCTCTTTTCTTGGCCCAGCAGCGGCAACAGCTGGACGAGAAGTATGAGGATGATACTTCCCCTGAGGCCATAGAAATGATGCGTCAAGAAGCCGAACGCCGAGTTCTGGCGACTGTAGAGACTCGTACGGAAGACTTGAAGCGTCGGATTGAAGAGCTTTCAGCCAATCCCGGTGATGCTTAGGGATTGTAGTCCCTCTTTTTTTGTTATTTTATGTAATTTGCAACTCTTACTGGGGATGTAATCCTTTGCTTTTAGATAAAGAATAAAGAGTTTTGTGGTGTGTTCATTCTTGCTGTCTTGAACTTGATGATTTGTGTGGACCTATTATCTTTTGTGCACCTTGGTTTTTAGGTACAGATAATAAGTTTGAGAGAACGAACATATTTGCTCAGAGGTAATGTGGACGTGGTAAATATGGGGTTCAAATGTCGAAATCTTTCTACTCAGAGGTGTTATGGACGTGATAGGAGTGACTCTGGGGAGATACGCAAAACTACTCAGAGGTAATATGGACATGGAAGTTCTGCGATCAATATACGACAACGTAGGGGTTGTCTGTACGGAATGTCTACTCAGAGGTGATGTGGACGTGGTAAACATGATAAGCAGCATAATCCTACATGGTGTCAGATTATGTTTTGCAGGGCGTAGAAGAGCAACTCAGAGGTAATGTGGACGTGTTTGTTCTTCTACTGAGGATAGAACGCCACAGAACAGCTGGGTTCCGGAAGCGTAAGATTTTATGAAAGGGAGGTGTACGTGAGCCCTGATGATTGGGTCCACAGACTCCCTTGTTGGGTGGAGATAGAAGTACATGTCTGAAGGATGTCAAGAGTAGTACTTCTTTAGGAACTTGCCGTTGATGGGCATCATGAACAAGTCTCCATTGGGTTTGGCGAGGCGGTAAGCACCGTTTGATTATACCGTCTCTATGATGAAAGGTCCCTCCCACTTGGGCTCGAACTTTCCTGGTGTCTTGTGAGTCAACACCATCGGCCTCTTGACTGCCAGAACCAGGTCACCTACTTAGAAAGTCCTCTGCTTGACCTTCTTGTTGAAAGCCTGTGATATACGGGCTTGATAGAGTTCGATGCACTGTTGATCTAGGAGACATTTTTCGTCAAGTGCCTCCAATTCTCGCAGACGACGACGTTGATTGTCTTCTTCTGTGAGTTGATTTGTGATCGCTACACGGAGTGAGGGTATATAGATCTCGAGAGGCAGTACCGCTTCGCTCCCGTAGACCAAAGAGAATGGTGTGTTGCCCGTCGGGGTCCGTACGTTGTACGATAGGCCCAAAGGCATTCGCCGAGCTTTTTGTCCCAGTCGCGTTTGTTGGATGACACGACCTTTTTGAATAGCTTGAAGATAGTCTTGTTAAATGCCTCGGCCAATCCGTTTGCTGCCGGATTGTAGACGATCGATGCCACGTTCTGAATGCAATTCTTGTCACAGAATCTGCTGAAAATATGGCTGATGAACTGTGGACCGTTATCGTGGATAATCCTTCGAGGTATCCCGAAACGGTAGATGACATGGTGCTTGATGAAGCTGATCACCTTAGAGCTCTTCACTTCCGTCAGCGGAACTGCTTCTGCCCATTTGGAGAAGTAGTCGGTGATGGCTAGGATGAAGCGGTGTCCCCTTGATGAAGGAGGGGTGATAGGTCCTGCAATGTCCATGCCCCAAGCTTTGAAGGACCAAGAGGCGACCGTAGGATGTAGTGGTTCCGACGGTATATGGATGAAGTCGGCATGAAGCTGACAAGCATGGCACTTCTTAGCATAGTCGACAGCGTCGGCTGCCATGGTTGGCCAGTAGTAACCCATGCGTCGCAGTCGATCCTGCAACTTAGGCCCAAGTTGATGAGCCCCGCAAGTTCCTTCATGAGCTTCTCGAAGGGCTTCGGCTGCTTCTTCGTTGGACAGGCATCGAAGGAGAAGTCCATCGTAGGAGCGTCGGTACAGTATTTTAGTAGCTGTATCGTAATAGAATCAAAGGAAACGCCTCCTGACTGAGACGGCTTCCTTTCGGTCTTCTGGAAGAATTTTGTAGACGACGAAGTCGATGAACGGGAACCTCCAATCTCGGACGTTAACACCAGCACTTGGTGACACGGCATGGGCCATTTGTGAGCATAGGTTGTTTTTAGGATAGACCAAGTCTCGACCAACTATCATGACGTAGTGTTGAGTCCCGAGAGCTGCTGCCAATGAGGCTGCGAGGCCAGCCAGAGCGTCAGCCTCCAGGTTTTGTAATCGAGGTACGTGTTCTATGAAGAATTTGGTGAAGGTTGAAATAATGTTCAATGCAACTTCATGGTAAGGAACCAGATCTTCATGGCAAACTTCGTATTGCCCTCTGATCTGGTTAACGATGAGTTTTGCTTCCAGAGATCCATCTCCAGCTGTTGCGCCAGCTGGAGTCCCATGATGAGAGCGTTGTACTCGGCAACATTGTTGGAGCACGGCTTCAAAAGGGATTAAGCACGCTGGATGACTAGCTGATCGGGGGAGACTGAGACTACCCCCACTCCGGCGATAATTTAGCCTTTGGGGCCTGTTCTTGAAGCGCCATCGAAAAACATCTACCAGACGGAGCTTTCTTCGGTGACATTTGATTCTTGGACCTCATCCGGGATGTCTTCATAGAGTCTGGAGTACTCTGGGATGGGGTGTGCAGCTAAAAAGTCGGCCAGAGCTTGGCCCTTGATGGCTTTTTGTGGGACGAACACCATATTGTACGGCGTCAACAGGATCGCCCATGTCGCTAGCCGGGAGTTCAATGATCCTGGCTTCGTCATGAGAACCCTGAGCGGATTGACTCGGGAGATGACATGAATTGTCTGGCCCGAGACATAATGGCGAGTCTTCTGGATGGCGAATAACAAAGCCAAACACTCCTTTTCAACGGGGTTGTACCGGTGTTCGGCCCCGATCAGTATCCTACTGAGGTAGTAGATAGCTTGCTCATAGCCTGCATCGCTGTTCTGAGCCAGCAGAGCACCGAGGGAATGATCCATGTTACGGACGTAGAAGAGAAAGGGTTTGCCCGCTACGGGTGCCACCAGGACTGGCGGGCTTGTCAGGTAGTCATCGAAAGCTTTCTGGCATTCCTCTGTCCAGATATAGGAGACTCCCTTCTTCATGAGCTAGGTGAAGGGTTGATATTTTCTGCAAAGGTTTGCTATAAACCTTCGGATGTATGCCAGACGTCCCTGCAGGCCTCGAAGTTCTCGGAGGTTCTTCAGAGGGTCCATGTCAATGATAGCTTTAGTTTTCTCGGGATCGACATGAATGCCTTTTGCCGTGATAATAAAGCCCAAAAAACTTTCTGCTAGAAACCCCAAGGAAGGATTTAGCGGAGTTCATCTTGAGTTGATGCATTCGCATGAGATCGAAGACTCCCCTCATGTCTTGTAAGTGATCACCCTTGAGACGGCTCTTGACTGCGATGTCATCAACGTAGCACTCAACTGTCTTGCGAAGATATTGACAGAAGATGGTACTCATAGCTCGTTGGTATGTAGCACCAACGTTCTTCAAGCCAAAAGGCATCACCGTGTAGCAGAAAACCCCCTTCGGAGTCCTGAATGACGTGTATTTTACGTCATCGGAGAACATCTTGATCTGATTGTAGCCTGAATACCCGTCCATGAAAGACATATATTCAAAGCCACATGTATTGTCGATCATCACGTCAGTGATTGGAAGCGGAAATTCATCCTTCGGGAAAGCGGTATTGAGATCCATGAAGTCGATGCAGACCCGTATCTTCCCATTCTTCTTAGTGACAGGGACGATATTGGCCACCCAATCCGGATGTTGCTCTTCACGGATGAACCCGCTGCTCAGGAGTTTGTCCACCTCTTGATCGATAGCGTTCATGATGTCCGGACGAAAGCGTCATTGTTGTTGCTTTACAGGCTTAACATCAGGCAAGATGTTAAGTTTGTGCATTGCGATCTGGGGATCAAGTCCCGGCATATCTTCGTAGCTCCAGGCGAAGACGTCGATATATTCCTTGGCCAATTGGACCAAAGACTCCCGGTCTTCTCCCTTCAGACTCTTGCTAATGAAGATGGGTTTGGAAGGGAATCCATCCCCAAGGTCAACTTGTTCGACCTCGTCTTCGGTAGGGGGTTCGCACAATTCAAAGCGAGACGCCCACTGCGATCCTAGGCGTTGAGCCCAAGGTTCTTCCTCGAAGAATTCCGGCATTTGGTCTTCACCTTCATCTTCTTGAGATTGGGCAGATGCCATATTGACTGATAGCACCTTCTTGAAGACTGAGCCGATACTGGTATCGGAATCCCAAGTTGATGCTTCGGACGAATGAGAATGTTCTACTTCTTCTGCCTCCGAACTCTCTGGAGTTGCCGGTGGCGTGACATAGCCCACCCCCCTCGAGTTTGATGATAATAGTCCTGCGGCTTTCCTTTAGGTGTTGGAAGTCGGAGAGGAAGATGTCGACCATTACCGTAGTTCAGGCCTTTATTGCTTTTTAGATCGTAACCCATCTTTTGGATGAGGTACTTTGCCTTGTCCGTGTACTGATAGACTTGTATTCTGCCGGTATCTGGTTCTTGTATACCGGTTCTTGCTCGAGTGGCGGAAGGTCTTGATGACGCTCGACTTTGCCGAAGATGATGGATTCTTCATCTCGATTTCGCGGTAGGACTATAAAACAGACCCCTTGGAACGGAACTACTCGATTTACATGATTAACGGTCGTTATTTGTGTTTGCAACGACCGTAGAGCATTATCTACACTACCAAAATACATGGATTTACCGACTGCCTTATCCGTCGGTAGTCCGTCGCCAAAAATAAATACCGACGGTTTATCGACGGATATTTTGGTAAAACAGCCGTCGGGAATAACCTCGTCGCTAAAACATATCCGTTGCTACTCCGTCGCTCAGCGACGACTTAGCGACGGAATACCGTCGATGCATTTAAATATATATAGCGACGGATTACCGACTAGCTTTCGTCAAAACATATATCAGGATATAGGGTTACCGACGGAAAACTCCGTCGCTAAAGAGTCGGCAAAACCGTATCAGTGATTTTCTGATACGCAATATCCGTCGCTAATCCGTCATAAATTTGTCGGTAAAAACGTATCAGAGATTTTCCCATACGGCAGGTCGTCGTTATGCCGTCGCTAATCCGCCGAGGTGTACAACGGATTAGCGTCGTATTAGAGACAAAACATCCGTCGCTAACTGCAAAATTTATGGACATCAAACAGAACCAGGTCGTCGGACATTCCGTCGCTAAACCGTCGTTCAATGTAAAATTCTCCAGGTAGCGACGGATATTACGTCGCCAATCCGTCGATACATTAAATTCCTACAGTTAGCGACGGATAGTCCGTCGGGACTTTGTCGCCAGTCCGCCGTAAGTTAGTCGCCAATCCATCGCGAAAGCTAAAATTTATGGACATCAAACAGCACCAGGTCGACGGATTGTCCGTCGCCAATCCGTCGCTTTATTGAAATGCTCCAGGTAGCGACGATTTTTACGTCGCCACTCCGTCGCTAACCTCAGTTTCTCCAGTTAGCGACGGACTATCCGTCGCTGAGTGGTCGCCAGTCCGTCGCTAACTTCTAATTTTTAAAAAGAAAATACTGCAAACAGACTCTTTCCTGTTTATACAACACATCCAACACAATATCAAACATGCAAAATATCTATATACAACACCATATATCCATATCCAACACGAATATCCAACGTATCCAATATCCAACACCATATATCCATATGCAAAATATCCATATCCGACACCAATATCCAACGTATCCAATATCCAACAAAATATTACCAACACAATATATCCAATATCCAATATTAAATTATCCAAACATAAAAAAAATATCCGAACATACAATGTATCCAAATGTCTACAAAACCAACAACATAAACAAAATCAAACCCCGTCCGTCGGATCGTCTCGTGCTCGTGTCGCCGCATCCGCTTTGCGTATGTACTCCTCCACCGTGTGTGTCGGCACTTGGGACAAGACATGGTCTGGAAGCGCGCGTAGCTGCTCTGGCGACAACATGTCAAGGAGCGTCAAGATGGTGTTATCCGATACGATGCGGGCGTCCGCAGAGCGGTTAAACGAAAGCCGTCCGGGGGAAGAAGGACCAGGTCGATCCGAAGCATCGGCAGCAGCAGTAGACGGACCGGGAGCACCACCAGATGAACTGGGAGCACCAGCAGACGGACCGGGAGCAGACGGACCGGGAGCAGACGGATAGCGCCCCAACACTATCGCCCGCAAATCTGACACCGCGGAGGTCAGAGTCGCAAGCTGCGCCCTCACATCGTCAATCGGGGGAGCTGGGGGAGGCGGAGGCGGTGGATATCTCGGGGACGGCTGCAACGAGGGCGCCATGGAACCTAAGCCGTAGACGCGCCCTTTCCTAACGCCGCCGACGGATTCTACGAATACGTCGTCGTAGCGAGCGGCCATAGAAGAGTACGTCTGGGTGGGCGTCGTTTCGCCGACATTCTCGGAAGGGGGCTCGATCTCAAGCCGACTAAGTGCCTCACGATACGCAGCCTATCCAATGAATGTGTTTGTACTATAAGTTTTCCTAAGTTATAATATAAATCCTATGTTTCCCTAAGTTATAGTCTGAATCCTAAGTTTATCTAATTAACTTAACAATAATTATATTTCTAACATAAATCTCATAAACGTAAGTACTTACATCAGTCTCCTCGGCCCTCGCGTCGACGAAGCTCCCGTCCTTCCGCCTCTTGTGCGTATGCACGAATACATTGTGAGCGGTGACCGTCTCCGCCTCTTTCCCCTGCTTCACCGCCCGTCGGACCTGCATACGTAGAATTTAATTAACTTCGTATATTAACAGTACGAAATTAAATAATAGAATGAATTTGAATTTGCGCTATCTCACCAAATCTGTACGCGTCGATGCGTGGGGCCTTGATCTCCCCGTATGCAGACCCGCGCCCTGTCGATTAGCCTTAGCTTTCTCCGATTTCAGCTTGAACTGCGGAGTATCCATCTTCTCCAACATCTGCTCATAGTACTCCGCCCGGATCCAGTCTCCTCGGCCCTCGCATCGATGAAGCTCCCGTCCTTCCGTCTCTTGTGCGTATGCACGAATACATCGTGAGCGGTGACCGTCTCCGCCTCTTTCCCCTGCTTCACCGCCCGTTGAAAGGACGATCCTTCGCTGAAATCGACTACAACACCCATCAGTTCAAGTTCATTCCTATATGAGTATATTCCAATGCCATAGAGGAAGGTCAACAAACTGATGGCTTCTATGGCATTGGAATCTACTCATATAGGAATGAACTTGAACTGATGGGTGTTGTAGTCGATTTCAGCGAAGGATCGTCCTTTGTAGCATCTGGACTTCAGTTGCCAGCAGAGCCCGGAGATGTTACGGCGGAAACTGCTCTCATGTTACTTCTCCTCCTCCACCATGGCTCTGGACCCATCTGCTCCTCCCTTCTTCCCTTCTTCTCATTCGACTATCTCGGCCTCCTATTCGGCCTACTATTCCGATACCGATACTTTGAACCTTGATCTTAACCCAAACCTATATACTGATCGATACTAATCCGCTACGCCCGATACTAAGCATATACGGTCGATACTGATAGCGATAGTCCGATACCGATAGCGATAGTCCGATACCGATAGTTCGATCGATAGCGATAGTTCGATACCGATAGCGATAGTCCGATACCGATAGCGATAGTTCGATACCGATAGCGATAGTCCGATACAGATACACATGAACCTACATATCTATATATCACTAGTAGCCATACTCCTCTACATACTACTCTACACTAGGATCTAGTAACCATATACTACTCTACACACTAGCTACGTAGTCATACTCTAAAATAAGGTAAACTAATTTACCCACACATTAAAACCAACCCAATCAAATCTTAGGCAAACTATTCATATGATATCAATCGAAATACAAATAGGTCAACTAGGCTAGTTCTAGGTCAAATTAGGAGTCCAAGTCAACTCTGTCAAAACTAACCTTAATTAGGCTAAACTTCTACCTTAGCTAATCAAATATATATACTAGACTTCACGACGTGTGTCTGTGTATATATATATATATATTATTAATAAATTACTTAAAATTATGCCTATATATATATATATATATATATATGTCTGTGTGTGTGTGTATCCGTGTGTCTGTGTCCGTGTGTGTCCGTGTGTGTGTGTGTGTGTCTGTGTGTGTGTGTGTCTGTGTGTCCGTGTGTCCGTGTGTGTGTGTGTCTGTGTGTGTGTGTCCGTGTGTGTGTGTGTCCGTGTGTGTGTGTGTGTGTGTCCGTGTGTGTGTGTGTGTCTGTGGGAGAGGAGGAGGAGGACTCCTGCACGGGGACTCCAGAGTCCCTCCTACGCCCCCCCTGCCCCGACCCCCCCCAACCCCTGCCCGACCCCCTCTCCCACCCCCCTGCCCCCCCTGCCCCGACCCCCCCAACCCCTGCCCGACCCCCCCCAACCCCTGCCCGACCCCCTCTCCCACCCCCCCTGCCCCCCCTGCCCCGACCCCCCCCAACCCCTGCCCGACCCTCCCCCAACCCCTGCCCGACCCCCTCTCCCACCCCCTGCCCAGACCACCCCCCCACCCCTGCCCGACCCCCTCCCCGACCCCCCTGCCCCGTCTCCCACCCCACCCTTGCCCCGACCACCCCACCCCCTACCCGAACCCCCCCTGTCCAGACCACCCCCCCACCCCTGCCCGACCCCCTCCCCGACTCCCCTGTCCCCGACCACCCCACTCCACCCTTGCCCCGACCACCCCACCCCGTACCCGAAACCCCCCTGCCCCACACCCTCTCCGACCACTACGACAGCCCCCTAACCCCCCAAATCGTAAAAGAGAGAGAGAGAGAGGGAGATAGAGAGAGAGAGGGGGGGAGAGAGAGCATACCTTAGAGAGAGAGAGGGAGATCGCCGGTCGGAGAGAGGGAGATCGTCAGAGAGAGGGAGAGGGAAGAGAGAGAGTGTTTTGGGGGGGAATAAAAATTTCCCCCCCGTCGGTTCAATTTAAGTTAGGGTACAGAAATTAGCGACGGAGTAGCAACGGATTATTCCGTCGCTAAGTCGTCAGTAAATCTCGCGCCAAGTAGCGACGGATTATTCCGTCGCTAAGTCGTCAGTAAATCTCGCGCCAATATTTTAGGCTTTTGCCGCCAAAATATGCGACGTTCTAGCGACTGATATAAAACCGTCGCTGCTTGGCCGACGACCTATCGACGGCGTAGCGACGGATATGGACATAAAAAAATAAAAAAATTGTCCACTACTTTTCGTCGGTATTTCGTCACAAATCCGTCGGTGATCCGACGGTAATAGCGACGGAAAATTTCCGTCGCTAAATGGCCATCGCTAAAATACTGTAATTTAGTAGTGCTAATGTATACATGGCATTCCAATGTGGAAGACTAGAATAATTAAAAGACACTTTATTATTGATGAAACACGAGATTTTGTCCCGCGGGATTACATTGTCCAGAAAGGGCGCATCTACATCAGCAGATATGTATTCCTCTAGCTCTTCATCTGTGAGTACTGGGGTTGGTTCGGGAGAGTCCACCGCAGCTTTGACCTTGGGGTCCGAGAGGGCTATGTGAGCCTTCTCCGGCAGCTTGGATAAGACGGATGATTGCGGAGGCTTGCCTTTAAGACGCACCTTCAGAGGTGCCTCAACTGCGCCTTCAGTGATTGGTGCCTTCCCCTGTAGTTTTGCCACAAGGGGAGCCGATGTTTGAGGCGGCTTTCCTTTGAGCCGTCTCTTCAAGGGAGCTTCAGTAGGTGTTCTACCTAGAGCAGTTGGTGCTTTTCTAGGTAGCTTGATGGCCATGGGAGGCAGCATCTGAGGCGGTTTCCCTTTGAATCGAATTTTTAAAGGAGCGTTGGGAATCATCTCTGGCTCCATGTCCGGCTCAGCTGCTGTTTTTGCTTCATCGTCAGCATCATTGGCTTCACCTTCGTTGGACGACTTGTACAGGGTCGACTCAGTGAAGTAGGCTTCGACCCCCTTGAAAGGGTCAATGTCCGCGAACTCTGTCCGGATGATGTCGTTGGTGGACACGTACATCATACATTGGTGGAGTGTAGATGGCACCACCATGTACTCATGCAGCAACGGACGACCCAGTAGGAGGTTGTAGTTGACGTCAGCGTCCATGACATAGCAAGTCACCTCGGTTCGGAGGTTACCGATATGACACTTCAGCCGTATTTTGCCCAGCGGCTCACTTTTGCTAGCATTGAAGCCGCTGATTGTAGTGTTGGAAGGCGCCAGACGGTATATTGGGATCCCCAGTGTTGAGAGTAGCATCTTCGGGATGATGCTCAGGGAAGACCCTGGATCGATCTGAATCCGCTTTACCTTGACGGAACCGACATACCCTGTATAATACAGTGGCCTGTTGTGTCGGTTGTGCTTGAGCATCATGTCTTGTTGGGTGAAAGTTATGTTAGGGATAACTTCATCCGTACAATGGCAGTACGTACATGTGGTCGGGGTATCCTCAGGCTGCTTAACCTGACTGATGAAGGATTCAACACCCTTCACGGCTTCACAGAGAGCTTCACGAGTGTTATTGGAAAGACGAAAAAGCTCAAACAGGGATAGGCGGGCAGGAGTACTGGCAAGTTGTGCCAGTATGTCGAAGTTGTGGGGCTTGGCTAGCCCCGAAGTATTCTTCTTTCGTAAAGGCTTGTCGAAACGGGCCTCTACATGCTTCTGTTTATTGGCTGCTGGAGGTCTGGATGGGCCCTCTTCCTGGGCAGCAGGGACGGTACAAGGAGGCACCACCTTGACGGCAGCTTCGTCAGGTTGGACGTTCTGATGTGAACGCGTCTGTACAGGAAGTGCCTCTTCCGTAGAGGAAGAGACCATGCGACAAGACTTGATCTTCCTGTCCTTCGTTTTGGAGGCAGAGTGTACCTCCGGTTGAGTAACCTCGGTGACGAGATCGGGGTGAACCCATAAGATCTCTCCCCAAGATGTGGTGAGTGGGATGAGTCTATTCACATTGTCATGAGTAGGTGGTAGATTGACCACCTCCATTGTCGCCTTTGGGATGGGGACGATGCCATCTTGTGTTGTGGTTGGCGGCAAGGTGCCAAATTGGAGTGACACCAGGTTGGCCGAGACCGTTTTCTCCTCGTAGTCGACGGAGAAAACACCCGCATTGATCATGCGCTGGATGTAGTTCTTGAGGACGTAGCTGTCCTTAGTTGGATGTCCGACAAACCGATGGTAGTGACAGTACCTCGGATTGTCCACTTTTCCAACCTCGTCGGGACGCTTCGGGTCTGGCAACTTGATCTTGTCACCCTGCTTCAATATCTCGAAGAGTTACAGGGTGTCTTCATCATTGAAAGAATAAACCTCCCTTGGCCTTGGTGCAAGTGGAGGCTTCTGAGTGGGTGCTGATGCACCTTTGGAGGCATTGACAGTCAACGTCTGCTTCCCCTTCGTCTCTCGTCCAGGGTTGTTGGCTGCAGGCCATTTTCCCTTGTCCTCAAAGGCAGGGAAACTAACTCCCAGAAGACGAGCATTGGACACCTTCTTTTCTATTGTTTTGGCCTCGATGATCAAGGAACTCCGGTCGGTAGGAGGAGTGGAGTTGAGCCAAAGTTTGATCGCAGGCAGCATGTTCATGCTGCATGAGGAGAGGAGTGCATGTTCTGGCATACCCGGGGGCAGTCTGAAGCAGGCTTGTCGGAACCGTTCGATGAATGCTCGAACTGTTTCCTTCTCCTTCTGACGTATCTCTATGAGGGACGCCATTGTCATGTCCTTCCCTTCGTCGTAGAAACGATCGAGGAAGAGACGTGTCAAGTCGTCGAAAGAAGATATGGAGTTGTCGGGGAGACTGCAATACCTGTCGTAAGCTACTCCTTTCAGTGCCCCGACAAATATGCTGGTGAGTAGTACGTCTTCCTTTGGGAGATGTCATATTTGAGACTAGAAGTACGTAAGATAACGGCGTGGAGAGTCCTTCCCGTCATATGGCGTCAATGTTTGCGGTTTATATTTGGGAGGATAAACCACTTTGTTCCATTCGAGGGGATATGGTTGGGGGATCCCCATCTTCTGGCGCTCCTCCTGTCTATTCTTCGACTCGAAGCGCTCTCGTAAGTCCCTGATCATCTCCATCACGTCTTCTGTGGAGCTGGGAGTCGGAGATGGTGGTACAGCCTGGAGTTGAGCATTTGACGGCTCCGACGTCCGAGGTGCCTCGCAGCGATCTGTATCCAAGGATACCCGTTGAAGGGGTACACTTGATTCTCCATTGGCCCCTGGGTCAGGACCAGTAGACGGTGCCCTACCAAAGCTGACCGTATCTTAAACACTGCTTGAGTCAGTATTTGCATAGAGGCAGAGAGGGTTTTGAGTCCTCCCTCCAAAGTATCCATGCGCTGGACGAGATCTGCTGGCGGCGCATCTAACTCTGCATCACCAGCTCCCGTCATGTACACCGTCATGACGCAATTGGAAGTGAATGGATCGGTTGAGGCTTCGCTTTCGGCCTTGCTCTCTTGTAGAAGAGGAACTTCCCCCCGGGCTTCGTCTTGGCTACCCCCAGCTATGTTCTGGAGAATACCTTCGTCTTCGGAAGAAGTATCAGCAAGGGTCTGACTACCCCCAGCTTTGTCTTGGAGGACTTCTTCGACTTCGGGACGCAGATCCTCAGGGGCTTGACTACCCCCAGCTACGTCTGGGAGGCTGACTTCGTCTCCAGGATGAAGATCCACAAGGGCTTGACTACCCCCAACTTCTTATGAGATTTTCTTTCTCCCCCGAGTGCCCTCAAACACTCCTGAGGACGGGACAATTGTCTTGGTCTTCCTCGGCTGGCTCTTGGATGAAGACAAAGCCGAGGAGCTGCCAGTCGCCTTCCGAATTGATGGGTAGTTGGAGACTACGTTGCAAGAAGCAACCTGTAGTTCTCGCTCCATTTCAGCTGATACCTTCTTTCCGAGGCGATGTTGGAGAAGTGTTGATGATTGCAGCCGCTGGAACACCGATTGCCTTGGTGGGACCGCTGTCTTGCAACAGCAGTTGATGGTGACTACAGCACAGGTGTGCCCTGTGAGGGGCACATTGTGCTTGTTAGTTGACTCTCCTGGTCGACGTTTGTGAGTGATCATGTTACGCAGATCGTTGGAGGAGAGTGCCACCTTCGCACCCCAATCAGGCGCATGGTAAGGCCAAGCGCCGGGGTGGTCAAGTAGATGCTGTGCCCCCTGATCCAACGCAAAACATGCGCTCAGATCAGTAGTAGAGGAACAACATTTAAAGTGACTTGAACGAACCTCAGACGTACAACCAATAGAGGCACGGGAGTTCAAGACCACAGGGTTTGCCTTGCTCGACTTGGTTGCGAACGCAGCGGATGCGCCCAAGTGAGACAAAGAATTTGAAGGTCGGCTCGTTTCTGGCGCAGAAGCACCCGAGTCGACCTTATACAGCTTACCATCAGCAGCGCGCATGATTGTGAGCGCATGCTTCTGGTTTGCTGCCGGCATAGCACGTTTGAGGCGCATGGCCCATGCTGTCTTGGACTTCTTCGTACCATCCCGCTGGGGTGCATTGTACTCAGAGTCCAAATTCTCCTCGCGATGACAGCGAGTGAGTCTGTCAAAGACAGAAGCCTTCTGTGGCGCATCAGAGTTAATGCGCACGGCGTTAGCTGCGTCCCTGCTCCGTCGGTACATCTTCTTCGTCTGAGAGGAAGATGGTTGGGGAATGTGGTCGGCCCCACGTTTCCCCGAGAGATGTGCTACGACGGTGGGCACATCTTGGCTGCTGAGGATGTCAGCAGGAAAGGTAGGCTGCATCGGTGCATCCCCTTCGGTGGTGGTACCAGAGGCGTCGACCTTGGGCACCCAGACCTGGCGAGTCTTCTTCGGCTTTGGCAGCCGCTTCGAAGGACTTGCGCTGCCTTCAAAGATGAACTCCTCATACGCCTGTTGATTGAGGCGTACGACCAGCGTCTTATGGTAGGAGCCCACCTTCACATTGTCGGATTGCGACACAGCTTTCTCGGTGGAGGAGAAAGAGGTCCCTAGCAGAGTCGCCAGCTTGTTTGCCATTAAAATCTTTTTATTGCAATTTCAATTACAAACAGAACAATGTTACAATGTAGGACTTAGACGTAGTCCTAGAAGAACACTTTTGTTTATCTGGGTCCCAGTGTCGATGGAGAGAGTGGTAATGCATTGACTCCGTTGACGATCTGACGACGGTTATCGATTCTCTGAAGGTCTGAGTTGCTCTGGGTGCTGGAACTTGCGGAGAGAAAGAAGACTTTGAGTGTCTCTTCCGATCTCTGGGAGTAAACTCTGATGCTTTGGTTGACTGTGCTGTAGAAGCATGGAAAATGATCTATGCGGCCAGGAAACCCCATGCGGCTCAGAAAGCCCATATGGCGTAGAGGGTCATGCGGCATAAGGGGCTATGCGGCCCCCGACATCCTATGCGGCTCAAAAGACACGCGGCGGGACAGTCCTCTCCTCCGTCCTCTTGTATTAATTATTTTGACGGCTGACAACTCTGAAAAAAGTGACAGCCCTGACACAAGAGAGGTAATTATGACTCTGTCATAATGACCGACCCCTAGGAAAGAGAAAGAGATCTCTGACACAATCCCCCGAGATCCATAAAAGTGCCACGTGGCTTTGCCACGTGGGCGTTCATATGCGGCTCGAGCGAAGACATCCCATGCGGTTCAGAATGAAGCCGTCCTATGCGGCTCAGGATGAAACAGTCTCATGTGGCTCAAGCTGAGGCCTCTCCTATGCGGCTCAAGAGGACCCTTTCTATGCGGCTCAGGCAGGTGCATCCTTATGCGGCTCGCAATGATCATCTCCATACGGTTCAAAGGTTCAAAGGGGGGCCACTACCCGAGTAGCCCTGACACGTGGCCCAAACCTTATGCGGCCCAAACCTTATGCGGCTCAATATTCATGCGGTTCAGATCTTCCCCAGCGGTTCCTAGGATACGTGTCCTAAGCCGATCAATCTCCCAGATTTATTGCAATCAGAGATTGGGTCAAATTCTAATAATCTGGGACACGTGGCAAGGGAATAAATCAAATTTATTCGTGGACATCAGCAGATCATCACGAGGAAGATTTATTCCAATCAGCATTAATTACTGATGAGATTTGGTGTAATCTACACTTAACGGCCCAGATTCATCACACTCAAAATGAATGGCCTAGATTGACCAATCCACAGGCCGCCGCCATCTCCAGGAAGCAATCATTACAAACCCTAATGATCACACGCCATTCTTATAAATAGCAAGGTGCCATTCCCTTGCAAGATATACAATTCCTGATAAAAAAAATATATACAACGAAAAGAGCACAACCAGAGAGACCCCTTCTCGAGATCAGAGAG
Source organism: Iris pallida (assembly GCA_029216955.1). NCBI lineage: Eukaryota > Viridiplantae > Streptophyta > Magnoliopsida > Asparagales > Iridaceae > Iris > Iris pallida. The sequence goes on from JANAVB010031813.1 coordinate 4,795,243, forward strand.
CATTAGAAGACTTGAAGAAAAGAGCAAAGAGAGAGCAAAGAGAGCATTTCTTCAACGCCGAGCAATCTTCTGGAGCCAAGGCTGCATACCGATCGTCCAAGGAGTAAGGCAGGGCTGCCGTCGCCTTCCCGAGCCTCTATCGTCACCCCCCCAGAATCTAAAATAAACAATTGTACTTAGTCTGCTGTACCTAGGCTTTCGTCCCTAGGCTTTCTTTGTACAAGCGAGTTTGTAACGTGAAGTAAAAGTCCAGTCCTCCGATAATTGTTCTGCTCTTTTATATTTTATGGTAAACTCGATGGCGACTCTGCTGGGGACAAACTTTTCCACGGCTGAGGAGCTAGAGGACACCGGCGATGATACCATTACTTTGGCACCATGGGGGTTCCATTGGCTGCAGAGCATCCGGCCTTCCCACCTTGTGTATTGGAACACAAATTGCTGCTACCTGGAGCCGTATTTGTCTAGCCGATTTGTGCGCCAGTTCGGCTATACCCAGCTGATGTTGAAAAACCCTAGCAGCTCTTTGGGTTTGTCGGAAGTTTGTTGGATGGTGCCCGAGGGTGGCAATATTACAATACTGGATGTACGGGGGTGCATTTCACGCTGCCTATCTGTAACCTCCAGCCACATATCTTGTATTCTGCCGTGAAGTTTTATTGCGCGATGAATACTGTCTCCGTTGGTTTTAACCGGGAGACCAGTTTCATTGTCAAGACGCAGCTTGAGGCTTCGGAAGGCATGTTGGCGACGGCTCGAACTTATCGTCCTCCCGAAATGGCAGCTTACAGGACTTCCCTTGTAGCACCAGCGGGGAGTTCTCAGGAGGAGCCCTCGGCCGGTCATCAGAAGAAACGTGCCCCGACGAAAACAGATCCGTCTGATCCGAAGAGGCGTAAGAAAGACAACCACCATGGTGCAACCTTCGGCGGCTCTCGCAGAACCAGCTCCCGTAGTGGTATGTATATTATGATTAGTCTGGTTTGGTTCTTTCTTCTTTTGTTTACATGTCTCTTCTTTTGTAGAAGAAGAGAAAACCTCGGTCGTCGAAGCCGGGCCCCAGTTAACCGAAGGAGGTGGCGAGCTCGCCTGATAAGCGCATCCGTCCTATTGTGTCGTCTCCTATGGATGAGACTTTGGATGATGTTGATACCGTAGAAGTCCCCCGTACTTTGGGCCACAGTGGAGATGATACTATAGGTGAAGCAGCACCTGAGGATGTAGACCCCTCTCTTCAGGGAGGTAGAATAGAGTCTTCACAGGGAGTGAAGCAAACTACTATGGGGTCCCCCAAAACTGGTGCAAGGGGCTCGAAAGAAGTTGCAGGACAAGCCCCTCATGGTGAGGAGGAAGAATGGGACTCGTCTTCCCCGGATGGTATTCCTAGAGAAGATGTTGCTGGGGGTGATCCCCCCATAAGCAGAGAAGAATGTGCCGAGGCATCGGCTGCTAAACCCTCTCTTAGGTAGGCTTTGGAGGGCCCAATTTCAAGGGACGCTCCATTGTCTACCCCTGTTCTTGACCCGGTGGATGACGTGATCTGCCTGCCGAGCCTGACTCCTGACTCGCGAGTCGATGTTGATGAAGGAGGAGTAGCTCGGCTGCCGAGCCCTATTCCGGTCCCGCGAGTCGATGTTGATGAAGGAGGAGTAGCTCGGCTGCCAAGCCCTACTCCGGTCCCGTGACTCGATGTTGATGAAGGAGGAGTAGCTCAGCTGCCGAGCCCTACTCCGATCTTGAGTAAGAAAGAGACGGGAGATTCTGCTTTCTCGCCCGATGGTGAAAACCCTCCGTCGATAGTAGGAGGATCCTCTCCAGCTGCTGATGTTACCGCTGGGACTGCTGTGGCGGCCTCAGCTATTGTGGTACCTGAGGCCTAGTTTGGTAACGACAAGGGCCCTCTGGTAGAAGCTGTACCCCTGCTCTCTACTGCCTCGGGGACGATATCGGGTCCTCCTAGAGGTCTTGGCCCGACGACGGGAGGTTCAAAAGTTGTGGTTACCGAAGCTCCGGTTTCCACTCCCATAGGTACAAGATCTGAGGCTCTTGTGGGCCAAGCGGCGACTATGCCCTCAACCTCAGGTGTGGGAACTGCTGTAGGAGGTGTTCCTTTAGCTCTTGTGGTGCCTCCGACAACTCCTGCGATGACGCCTCAAGTGCTGGCCGATGCAGATGAATATGTAAGATTCATGGTCGAGGCCGTCTATAAGATGTTGCGACGGGGAGTATCGGCAGTGTTGGACAAAGGTGGAAGCTTCGCGATAGTGAGGCACATGGCGCACCCATTTGTTCAGTAGATTCGGAGCTACCAAGGCCATGATCATATTATCGAGATCTTGGAAGCTTCCATGACTAAACTCAACCTTCGCCTGACAGAGCTTCAGAAAATTCGGTGGAATGACTTTTCTGCCTTGATTGAAGAAGAGGAGAATAAGCTGGAGGCCGCTGTTGAGTCGGCTCACTCGGACATCATGGGTAACTTGGCGCAAGAAATGGCCGTCGCTGTAGATGAGAAGAAGAATTTATCCTCGTCAATGGAGGAGAAGGCCAAAAGGCGGGAGTCCATGAAGGTCAACATTGCGAAAGTTGACGCGCAGATTCGTCATCTGCAAGAGCAGCGAGCTCGGCTTCTGGCTGACTTCGAACGGGCGCAGGCCGAACACATCGAGTTTATGGAGGAGACGGCGAGGTGCACTCGCCAAGCGGCCTTCTCGCTTCGTCAGAAGAAGGAGTTGGATGACAGATTTACTGCCGACCTTGCTCCTGAGGCCAGGTACGCAATGTGCCAGGAAGCTGAGTGTCATGCCCCGGTCCCGTAGAAGAGATCATCCTCGCTAAGGTGTGATGCCGCACGAGCCAAGATTGCGCTCGTGCAAGGCAGTTCCATAACGGTCGATTACAGTGGCGGCGACGGGGTCGTCGCACAGAAGTCCCAAGCAGAAAGATTGAACATGTAGCAAAAATTTAGAATCAAAACACAAGTTATTCAAAAGTTCTTTTTTTTGATATTGGACAATAGGATTACAATAGGGCGCAAGGCCATGATTACAAGTCTCTTAAGCTCACTTTTCTCTTATTTTATAAGTCACTCTGCTCTCTCTTATCTTCCGATACAATGCTTGAGCTAGCGGAAGCTTCGGAAGGCGATGTCCATACATTATGTCCCGTATAAGTTTTGACTTTACGCGGCCGCACGCTTCGAATCACCAAGGGACTTCGCGCCTCGACGCATCCAAACGAGAGCTCCGCGCCACGAGTTTCTACTTGTGCCTGCATATAAAAACTATGTGGGTGTCAGTACTCAACTGTAATGGTGGAGTGAGCTCCTTGCCCACCCATACAATACCGACACGTTCATTTAATTCATGCAATACAAGTCCCTTTATGATTGTCTTTCTAGTCTTGCCTTAGGATCAGTTTTAAGACGCGCGTAGACGTCTGACCAAATCGATGTGCCACGACAATGGTTGTGCTATAATGCCAACGTGTATTTCGATCGATGTAGTGCCTCATCGCTTATGTACTTGACCGAACTACAACTCGGGACGGCAAGGTCATGCCATGACATCTACTTGTCTATTCCAGTTTCCAATGACGTCAAGGAGACAACTTGTGCAGGTCGTGCCTTTAGACCTTGCTTAGACTTGTTCGTGCGTCAAGATTGAGGCCGTGCCTCGCAACTTATCAAGACTTATCCATGCTACCGCCTTGCGGCCTTCCTGTTCGACTCATAGACCAACTTAGACAAGACTTGTGAAACATAGTATCGATTTTATGAACATTTCGACGCCAAGTATCGTGCCAAGCACGGTGCCCATGCTACAGCCCAATCTTAAGCCCAGTCATTGTGTTACCGACTGGACATGCATTCAAGTTGTAGACTCAATCCAAAGGCATACATGCGGTTTGCCGCTATTCTGCCGACCCATCTATATGTGTGGTCACTGGCAATGTTAAGCTATCTTGGACTGGCTCGGGGATATCGGCCCGTCCCTCCGCGGGTAGCTAGCTCCGAAAGCGCCGAATCTCCCATGCGATTATCCAGCATCCTACTTTGAGCCCCTCGCTTCCCCCGGGCCGACATGATCCCGGTGCCCCGACAATCATTCGAGAAGACTACACCTTGTCGACAAGTTATCCAATGACCATATAGACTTAACTCGATATATCAAGTCCTTCCCTAACCATGACCATGTTTTTTACCTTTCTATTGAGACTCCCAAGTAGCGGGACCGATCTCGCTTGATTCTTTATCGAGACTTAGCGAGACTCCCATGTAGCGGGACCGATCTCGCGTGCTTGCTTATCCAGACTTATCGAGACTCCCAAGTAGCGGGACCAATCTCGTGTATGAGACTGTTCGAGACTTAACAAGACTCCCAAGTAGCGGGACCGATCTCATATGTGAGACTTATCGAGACTTAGCGAGACTCCCAATTAGCGGGACCGATCTCGTGTGCAAGACTTATCGAGACTTATCGAGACTCCCAAGTAGCGGGGCCGATCTTGCATGCGAGACTTATCGAGACTTAGCGAGACTCCCAAGTAGCGGAACCGATCTTGTGTGAAAGAAGCTTACCAAGACTACCAAGTAGCGGGACCGATCTCGGCGACAACCAGTCGCGTAGACATCTTTTGTCTGTAGCACACTCTTTACTAAATCCACCGTGGCTTGTGCCTTAGACAGGCTTGGTTCTCTAGGCGACGCTATCACTCAAGTCATATACTCTATACGACGAGCCTTGTTCTCGAGGGACTACACGACTTAACAACCGCAGATAGAGCAGGACAGTGCTAAAAATGGCTTAGACCGACCGATATAACTTTGCTTGGCTTATTTGCGTAACGACTTGACGAGCAAAGGCTACGCCAAGCTTCACATCGAGGGAACGTGCCATACACGCGTTCGAGTTGAACAACCAAGTTCTCGGGTGCCTAGACTTAAGCCAAAAGCCGTGCAAGATGACTTAACCCATGGGACATGCGAAGGCTATGCCAAGCCTTGGACGACGGGACCGTGCATGCTTTATCAAGCATTTATGCGGGTGACGCCTATGACTTAGGCTAATTCGAGCGTTGTGTCAACTTAGCAACTTAGGCCAACTTCCTTCTCCCAAGCCACGGGACGAAGAATCGAGTGTCATTTTGAAAGCACGTTGAGCAAACTTCTAAGCATAACGTAGGACCATTTTCCATGTTTTAACACATTCCGACCTGTCAGGATTATTCCCTTAGCTACGTGCGTTCGTAGCTTTTATATTAGCCTACTTGTGCAAGTTGAAAATATGCAATTTATTATGTGAAGGCTAAGATGAGGCAAGTTCACTAAAACTACCCCACCTGAGCGAGGAATCGCTTCGACTGAGCGAGCCTTCGAGCAGCCGTTGCAAGGCTAAGTTCGAACGCCGTCGGCATTTCGATTCCTGCGATTGACTTTGCGGGACGGGGTACTACATCATACACCACTCAAAAAAAGTTTCATCCTCGAAACTAACTGAGTACTTACACTTAGACCACTTGATCCAAGGACTCTCGTACACACTCCGCCTACGCGTTTCTTCGATTCCGAGCCACGCTTACACTATTATCAATCTTTCTCGACACTCTTCCAATCCTCAAGTCTTGTTTGAACTCAACGTATTACTTGGTTGGATCATGCACGCATTCCAGGCGTCCCCAAAATACATGCAATCAGCCAAGCCGTATGATAGAGAATTCGCAATCTCACTCGAGTCGTATCGTGCACATACTCAGGCGTCCCTGAAATATATACATGTCAGTCGAATCTCATGAGGGGTATTCCCATATTCTTGATTCACTCTATCCATCCATACTAATCCTCGAGATCAATCTTTTGATTGCTAACTCTTGAAACATGAACGTCTCGCCTAACCGCTAGGCCATTTTTCAAGGCTAAGTCAATGTCAGGATTGGAATCATAGTTCCCCAATAATAATGCCAACACGGACCCCAATCCTAGGGTCAAACCAAGGTTGATAATACAGGATTTTCTACCCAAGCTCACGTCACACAGATGTCTAAACATCGAGCACGATCACCTAATTCGTATCAAGACAATCGTTGCACAGATTCGAATACATTCAAATCACCATTTCTAACCAATTAATCTATTCGATCATGAGGTTATCTAGCTTGACAATATGTTGTGCCCCAATCTCATACGAGTTCGATTATCTACGGTGGTTCATGAATCACCATGCAATGCTCCCGCAGAATAATCATTCTCATCGGGGCATAACTCTTATTTGAGTCTAGACTAATTCATTTTCGATACGCGTATTAGACCTACTCAATCCTCAAGTTCAATTTTCAAGTATACTGAGTCATTCTCGAGTCCACCATCGCGTCAAACCACAAGTCAAAGCAATCAAATTGCCACACTATATAAGTTCGATCACCCCCGCTGTATGAATCACCATAACAGCCTCACGCGGAGTGATCGCCCTAATCGGCGTGATGCATGTACGAGGCTGGAGTTGCGTTCGTATAAGACAAGAATGTTAACGTTGTGGTCATCGTCAAAGCAATCCAAATATTTTATTTTCATCCAAGCCAAGATAACAGTTCGATAGTCTGACCGTCATTCGTTCAACTAGAAAACCCTCGAGCCAAGTCTACCTTTTTTCGACACATTTCTATATCCCGAGTATAGCATCCATCGGAACAATGATATTCTGCACGATTATCGTTTCTCGAATCAGAGTACCCCCGAGTTATCGCACATCGATCTTTGATACGTCTCAATACCATCGATGATGTACGTAACCTGACGATCTTCCTTTACGATGAACTACGAGTCGTGCAACTAATGCTATTGTCCAAATTGGATATACCACAATTCCATTCGATCAAATTTGAAATCGCAAGTACGATCCTCTAAGTTTTCCTCGGTCAAGACATCCATTTTTATTCATCATTTTTGAATCGTTTTCTAACTCGCGTTGCCCATTCCCAAGTGGTCAGAACAACATCTCTTTCGGGACATTCGAAGTCACGACCAACTAAGCGTGACGCGTTCTAAGGTTTTGTGCGATCGCATCGCCTCGCCGACATACTTGTTGTCTCCTAATCCTCAATTTTTGTTCGAATGATTTCCAAGACAAACCATACACCACTCAGGAATCGAGCCATCCGATCTAGTCCAAATCACGTTCGCATTACTCGCTAAAACATTTTTTAGATTCGTTCGACGAATCTCTATCGTAATCGCTCACGTCATCTCGATGTACTAAGTCATTCGCACTATTTCTCAAAATCTAATCCAATCTTCCGTGTACGCCTAAGCGTTAGTTCGATAGCCTTCCTATCGATATACACTCTAAGTGTATCTCCGTTCCCGATCGAGCGATACTTAATATTGCTCGCAATTTGTTTGCACCAAAAAGTCGAGGTGTGCGATACGCGGCACAACTTAACCAAAAGGCCGTGTGCATAACCATCCCGTACGGACTATACCCAAGTTTGCACGCTTATTTGCTAATTTCGACGTAGGACTAGTTAGGCACGCACGCGACTTGCTAACTTTAGCACATGTTTTCTATCAAGTCAAGTTTGACACCGTTCGACATAAAGGCCATCGCCTATCGATGCGTTCGATTGAACGCTTGTACGAGCTTTCGAAAATATTTAGACTTATTGTATGGACATGTCGAGGAACATTTGAGAGAGAGCGCACACTTCTTTATCAACGACGAGCTTTCAAAACTGAGAGATCGACATGAAGTCCAAGGACGTAGAGCCGTGCTCTGATACCATTAAGTCATGCCCCGCTCCCGTAGACGCGATCGTCCTCGCTAATGCGTGATGTCGCACAAGCCTAGATTGCGCTTGTGCAAGGCAGTTCCATAACGGCCGATTATAGCAGCGGTGACGGGGTCGCCGCATAGAAGTCCCAAGCAGAAATATTGAACATACAATGGAAATTTAGAATCAAAACACAAGTTATTCAAAAAGTGCTCTTTATTGATATTGAACAATAGGATTATAATTGGGCGCAAGGCCACGATTACAAGTCTCTCAAGGTCACTTTTCTCTCATTTTACAAGTCACTCTGCTCTCTCATCTATCGATACAATGCTTGAGCCAGCAGAAGCTTCGGAAGGCGATGTCCATACATTATGTCCCGTATAAGTTTTGACTTTACGCGGCCGCATGCTTCGAATCGCCAAGGGACTCCGCACCTCGATACATCCAAGCGAGAGCTCCATGCCACGAGCTTCTACCTGTGCCTGCACATGAAAACTATATAGGTGTCAGTACTCAGCTGTACTGGTGGAGTGGGCTCCTCGCCCACCTATACAAAACCGACACGTTCATTTACTTCGTGCAATACAAGTCCCTTTTCGATGGTCTTTCTAGTCTTGTCTTAGGATCAGTTTTAAGACGTAGACGTCTGACCAAACCGATATGCCACAACAATGGTTGTGCTATAATGCTAACTTGAATTTTGATCGAGGCAGTGCCTCATCACTTATGTACTTAACCGAACTAAAACTCGGGATGGCAGGGTCATGCCATAACATCTACTTGTCTATTCTAGTTTCCATTGACGTCAAGGAGACAACTTGTGCAGATCGTGCCTCTAGACCTTGCTTAGACTTATTCGTGCATCAAGATTGAGGCCGTGTCTCGCAACTTATCAAGACTTATCCATGCAACCGCCTTACGGCCTTCTTGTTCGACTCATAGACCAACTTAGATAAGACTTGTGAAACATAGTGTCGATTTTATGAATAACCCGACGCCAAGTATCGTGCCAAGCACGGTGCCCATGCTGCAGCCCAATCTTAGTCCCAGACATTGTGTTACCGACTGGACATGCATTCAAGTTCTAGACTCAATCCAAAGGCATACACGTGGTTTGCCACTATTCTGTCGACCCATCTATATAAGTGGTCACTAGCAATGTCAAGCTATCTTGGACTGGCTCGGGAATATCGGCCCGTCCCTCCGCGGGTAGCTAGCCCCGAAAGCGCCGAATCTCCCATGCAGTTATCCAGCATCCTACTTTGAGCCCCTCGCTTCCCCCGGACCGACATGATCCCGGCGCCCCGGCAATCATTCGAGAAGACTATACCTTGTCGACAAGTTATCCAATGACCATGCAGACTCAACTCGATCTATCAATTCCTTCCCTAACCATAACTATGTTTTCCATCTTTCTATTGAGACTCCCAAATAGCGGGACCGATCTCGCATGATTCATTATCGAGACTTAGCGAGACTCCCAAGTAGCAGGACCGATCTCGCGTACTTGCTTATCCATAATTATCAAAACTCTCAAGTAGCGGGACCGATCTCGTGTACGAGACTATTCGAGACTTAGCGAGACTCCCAAGTAGCGGGACCGATCTCGTGTGCAAGACTTAGCGAGACTCCCAAGTAGCGGGATCGATCTCGTGTGTAAGACTTATCGAGACATATCGAGACTCCCAAGTAGCGGGGCTGATCCTGTATATGAGACTTATCGAGACTTAGCGAGACTCCCAGGTAGCGGGACCGATCTCGCGTGAACGAGGCTTACCGAGACTCCCAAGTAGCGGGACCGATCTCGGCGACAACCAGTCGCATGGACTTCTTTTGTCTGTGGCATACTCTTTACTAAATCCACCGTGGCTTGTGCCTTAGACAGGCCTGGTTCTCTAGGCCACGCTATCGCTCAAGTCATATACTCTATATGACGAGCCATGTTCTCGAGGGACTACGCGACTTAACAACCGCAGATAGAGCAGGACAGTGCTAAAAATGGCTTAGACCGACCGGCATAACTTTGCCTAACTTATTTGCGTAATGACTTGACGAGCAAAGGCTACGCCAAGCTTCGCATCGAAGGAACGTGCCGTGCACGCGTTAGACTTGAACAACCAAGTTTTCGGGTACCTAGACTTAAGCCAAAAGTCGTGCAAGACGACTTAACCCATGGGACATGTGATGGCTATGCCAAGCCTTGGACGACGGGACCGTGCATGCTTTATCAAGCATTCACGTAGGCGACGCCTATGACTTAGGCTAATTCGAGCGTTGTAGCAACTTATAAACTTAGGCCAACTTCCTTCTCCCAAGCCACGGGACGAAGGATCGAGTGTCATTTTGAAAGCACGTTGAGCAAACTTCTAAGCAGACCGTGGGACCATTTTCCATGTTATAACACATTCTGACCTGTCGGGATTATTCCCTTAGCTATGTGCGTTCGTTGCTTTTATATTAGCCTACTTGTGCAAGTTGAAAACATGTGATTTATTATGTGAAGGCTAAGATGAGGCAAGTTCACCAAAACTATCCCACCTGAGCGAGGAGTCGCCTCGACCGAGCGAGCCTTCGAGCAGTCATTGCAAGGCTAAGTCCGAACGCCGTCGGCATTTCGATTCCTGCAATTGAAATTGCGGGACGGGGCACTACATCATACACCACTCAGAAAAAGTTTTATCCTCGAAACTAACTGAGTACTTACACTTAGACCACTTGATCCAAGGACTCTCGTACGCACTCCACCTATGTGTTTCTTCGATTCCGAGCCACGCTTACACTATTATCAATCTTTTCCTTAACACGATTTCAAATTCTCGACACTCTTCTATTCCTCAAGTCTTGTTTGAACTCAACGTATCACTTGGTTGGATCTTGCACGCATTCTAGGCATCCCCAAAATACATGCATTCAGCCAAGCCGCATGATAGAGAATTCGTCATTCTCACTCGAGTCGCATCGTGCACATACTCAAGCGTCCCTGAAATATATACATGTCAGCCGAATCTCGTGAGGGGTTTTCCCATATTCTTGATTCACTCTATCCATCCATACTAATCCTCAAGATCAATCTTTCGATTGCTAACTCTTGAAACAGGGACGTTTTGCCTAACCACTAGGCCATTTCTCAAGGCTAAGTCAATGTCAGGATTGGAATCATAGTTCCCCAACAATAATGCCAATACTGACCCCAATCCTAGGGTCAAACCAAGGTCAATAATACGAGATTTTCTACCCAAGCTTGCGTCACTCATATTTCTAAACATCGAGCACGATCACCTAATTCGCATCAAGATAATCGTTATGCAGATTCGAATCCGTTCAAATCACCATTTCTAACCAATTTATGTATTCGATCATGAGGTCATCTAGCTTGACAATATGTTGTGCCCCACTCTCACGCGTGTTCGATTATCCACGATGGTTCATGAATCACCATACAACACTCCCGCAGAATAATTATTTTCATCGGGGCATAACTCTTGTTTGAGTCTAGACTAATTAATTTTCGATACGCAGATTGGACCTACTCAATCCTCAAGTTCAATTGTCAAGCACACTGAGTCATTCTCGAGTCCACCTTCACGTTAATCCACAAGTCGAAGTAATTAAATTGCCACGCCATGCAAGTTCGATCACCCCCGCTGTATGAATCACCATAACAGCGCTCATGAGGAGTGATCGCCCTAATCGGCGTGACGCATGTGCGAGACTGGAGTTGCGTTCGCATAAGACAAGAATGTTAATGTTGTGGTCATCGTCGAAGCAATCCAAATATTTCATTTTTATCCAAGCCAAGATCTCAGTTCGATAGTCTGACCGTCATTCGTTCAACTAGAAATTCCTCGAGCCTAGTCTATCTTTTCCTCGACACATTTCTATATCCCGAGTATAGCATCCATCGGAACAATAACATTCTATACGATTATCGTTTCTTGAATCAGAGTACCCCCGAGTTATCGCACATCGATCTTTGATACGCCTTAATACTATCGATGATGCACGTAACCTGACGATCTTCCTTTGCGATGAACTCCGAGTCGTGCAACTGATGCTATTGTCCAAATTGGATATACCATAATTCCATTCGATCAAATCTGAAATCACAAGTGCGATCCTCTAGGTTTTCCTCGATCAAGACATCCAATTTTATTTATCGTTTTCGAATCGTTTTTTAACTCGCGTTGCCTATTCCCAAGTTGTTGGAACGACATCTCGTTCGGGACATTCGAAGTCACGACCAACTAAGCATGATGCGTTCTAAGGCTTTGCGCGATCGCATCACCTCGCCGACATACTCCTCGTTACTTCTAAGCAGACTGTGGGACCATTTTCCATATTCTAACATATTCTGACCCGTCGGAATTATTTCCTTAGCTATGTACATTCGTAGCTTTTATATTAGCCTACTTGTGCAAGTTAAAAATATGTAATTTATTATGTGAAGGCTAAGATGAGGCAAGTTCACCGAAACTACCCCACCTTGGCGGGGAGTCGCCTCGACCGAGCGAGCCTTCGAGCAGCCGTTGCAAGGCTAAGTCCGAACGCCATCGGCATTTCGATTCCTCCGATTGACTTTGCGGGACGGGACACTTCACTGATCATCGTATTTTAGCGACTGTGGAGACTAAAGCCCAAGATTTGCAGCGTGGGGTCGATGAACTAGTTGTCGATCCTTAGTTCTTTTGTTTTATTCCTCTTTTTTGTTTTGGAGACACTTCTTTTTCTCCTTTGATGTAGATTTCATAAAATATAGCTCTGTTATTTCCTTTGCTGAAGAAATAAAGAACCTTTTGCTTTGTTCAATCTTTTGTGATTTTTGTGGACCTATTATCTTTTGCGCACTTTGGTCTCTGGGTGCAGACAATAAGTTGTATGATAGACCCAGCATATTTACTCAGAGGTAATATGGACGTGGTAAATATGGGATACTTCTACTGGAGGTTTTATGTGGACTTATCATCCTTGGCGTACCTTGGTTTTAGGTACGGATTGATAAGTTGAAAGAGAGGACCAACATATTTACTCAGAGGTAATATAGACATAGTAAATATAGGCTAATTGGTGGAGTTTTCCTACTCAGAGGTAATATGGACATGGTAGGAGTGAACTTTGTGGGGGTTTATAGAACAACTCAGAGGTAATATGGACGTGGATGTTCTATGATGAAATAATACAGGGATTGTTGTACAAAATGTTTACTCAGAGGTGATGTGTGATGGAACTGGGGATTCCCAGGACCCTTTCTTTGGTGTGCGTATTGATTGATAGAAAGTTAAACAGATCTAATACATGTTCTAACCCTTCATAGGCGGAAACTAGGGTTCACGAATTATACCTGCGGTGGAAAGGAGACAAGTAATTCCTGGCAATCTCGAGCGGACAACCCTAAGATCTTCTGCACGTATTCCTTCCTTGAGTTGGACGTCGTGTGGGCGACGATCTCCCAACCTTTTCTTCTCCTTGGCAGTCCTCTCTTTCTCTCCTTACGTGAATCATGAATTTATAGAAAGTATTTGATTTCTGATCAGTAATCTGGCGGCCAGAGAATAGAGGATATATATAGGCTGCGGCATGGACCATGAGAAGAAATTAGGGTTAGGCCTCATAACAGATCTGGATATCCCGTGTTCAGCCCGAACACACAATCCATGCCCATTAACAATAGCTCGGTCCACTAATGAGCTATTATTGCACTACCTCCCTAATCTCAAATTATGTTTGTGGGCTCCTTTTATTATATGCTCGTTTGGCTCCCCATGTTAAGATATCTTATGTCCGTTGATCAAATTAAGTTACTGACAACTATATTGATTCGACATTTTTTATCCTTAAGTAGTACCGCTCAACTTTATTTGTCATGTCGGATAGAATCCACCTGTAGGGTTTACATGACAATCCTTACGAGCTCCTTAAGGGGACATCATCAACCCGATGTATCGGGACATGGATTCCATTTATAATCAACAGCCCATCATACATACATTATTATTACCTAATTCATAGAAGTTATTGATGTTAGGGATTCATAAAAGAGTGAGATTCATTATGGATTCATAAAAGAGTGAGATTCATTATGGATTGATAAAAAAAACCTTATTCTATATTATAGATCTGTCTGCCTCTGGACTGCTTAAAACCAGCATCTCGTCCGGCGTCAGAAATAGCCACCACCGCCATCACGATTGATAAAAAAAATTTCATCAATCCTATGCCTCCCGAAGTTGTTCACACATAATCTAGATTAAAAAATTAAAATAATAAGCATGATCAACCCTCGTGATTTTAATTACATCCACTGCAATAACAACATCCACGACATGTTCGTGGTTTAAACAACACAATCAAAAACATGCATTGGACCATAATAGTTGGATCTAAGATGCCTGCAAAATCGAGTTAGAACAGATCTACATCTAACGACTATTACACAGTGCAGGTTTTATTGGACAACATGGACGTATCAATCAATACGTAGATCCAAAGCGGCTCTGATACGAATTAATGGAACTGGGGATTCCCAGGACCCTTCCTTTGGTGTGCGTATTGATCGATAGAAAGTTAAACAGATCTAATACATGTTCTAACCCTTCATAGACGGAAACTAGGGTTCACAAATTATACCTGCAGCGGAAAGGAGATAAGTAATTCCAGGAAATCTCGAGCGAACGACCCCAAGATCTTCTGCATGTATTCCTTCCTCGAGTTGGACGTCGTGTGGGCGACGATCTCCCAACCTTTTCTTCTCCTGGGCAGCCCTCTCTTTCTCTCCTTACGTGAATTACGAATTTAGAGAAAGTATTTGATTTCTGATCAGTAATCTGGCGGCCAGAGAATAGAGGATATATATAGGCTACGGCAGGGACCATGAGGAGAAATTAGGGTTAGGCCTCCTAACGGATCTGGATATCCCGTGTTCAGCCCGAACATACAATCCAGGCCCATTAACAATAGCTCGGACCACTAATAAGCTATTGTTGTACTACCTCCCTAATTCCAAATTATGTTTGTGGGCTCCTTTTATTATATGCTCGTTTGGCTCCCCATATTAAGATATCGTATGTCCGTCGATCAAATTAAGTTACTGACAACTATATTGATTCGACATCTTTTATCCTTAAGTAGTACCGCTCAACTTTATTTGTCATGTCGGATATAATCCACCTGCAGGGTTTACATGACAATCCTTACGAGCTCCTTAAGGGGACATCATCAACCCGATGTAACGGGACATGGATTCCATTTATAATCAACAGCCCATCATACATACAATATTATTACCCAATTCATAGAGGTTGTTGATCCATAATGAATCCCACTCTTTTATGAGTCAAAGTAATGCACACTGCTTATACATGTCCGTTATTATATCCGGATTAAGAGCACAAGCATCCATAATAACAGAGGTGTTTGTTCTCTTATGTAGTCAGTACAAAAAGAACAACCTCAAGTGGTCCTGTTCAATACACACAAAGTGTACTAGTGTAAACCTATAATCAAGATAGACTAATACCAGATTACACTATAACCTTTCCAATAGATTGTCCAAGTCCATCTAGGTTGTGAACTATTTATATACTCCATAGGGAACTGATAATATGATCTTCTGTGTGACACCACACACCATATTATCTATAATATAGAATATCAGACATTTGCATTAACACTTGCAATAAATACAATATGCAAACATTTACCCATATGATTCTCATTCAAAATTTAAGGAAATAAGGTTACTACAAAAGTGATGCTTTTAGTATATAACCCTAACAATGTGGACATGGTAAACATTGCTTTAAGCATAATCTGGTGCAGGTTCCTGCTTGATGGGGTGTAGAGAAGCAACTCAGAAGTAATATGGACGTGGTTGTTCTTCTACTGGAGATAGAATGCAACGGAATAATTGGGTTCCAGAATCATATGATTTGTCAAAGAAGGGGTGTGAACTTGGTTTGTTCAAGTCCACTAATCCTCTCTCTGGGGAGAGACAGTATATTTTTGACAGATGTCAAGAGTGGTATTTTTCTAAGGATTTGCCGTCGATAGGATGTACGATTGTTATGTTGGCTGACAGCACATTCCTGAAGACTGAGCCGATGCTGGTGTCGGAGTCCTAAGTTGAAGTTTCAGATGAGTAAGAATGTATGACATCCTCTGCTTCTGATTCTTCTGGAGTTGTTGGAGGCATGATGTAGCCTACCCCCCGTCGGGTATGGTGATAGTAGTCTTGCGGCTTCCCTTTCGGCACTGGAAGTCGTAGGAGAAGGCGTTGACCTTTGCCGTAATTTAGACATTGGTCGCTCTTCAAGTTGTAGCCCATCTTTTGGATGAGATACTTGGCTCGATCATTGTACCTGTAGATTTACATTCTGCCGGTGTCGGGTTCTGACTCCGTCGGTGGGAGGTCTTGGTGACGCTCGACTTTGCCCAATATAATGGGTTTCTCGTCGTTTTCCGAGGTAGAACTATGTAACAGACTCCTTGGTACATGATGACTCGATTTATATAACTCACAGTCATTATTTTTGTTTGTAATGACTGTAGAGCATTATCTAGAGTGTACATAGTATTCTAATATAGAAGACTAGAATAATTGAAAGACACTCTCTTATTGATAAAATACGGGATCTTGTCGCGAGGGATTACATCATCGAGAGATGGAGCACCGATATTAGCCAATATGTACTCTCCAAGTTCTTCATCGGTGAGAACTGGAGCAGCCTTGACAGGTTCAGAAGAGTTTTTTTGGGAGCTTGCCCCGTGCTGGCTCATGGGACTATGCTGAAAAGAATGCCGAGGTCTTCTCTTGTGGCCTGACGGGTGCCGACAATTGAGAAGGTCTGTCTTTGAGCCGCACCTTGAGGGGAGCCTCAGTTGGTGTGCTGGGAGCTGGATCATTTCCCTGTAGCTTGGCTACGGAAGAAGCCATCACTTGAGGGTGCTTGCCTTTGAGGCGTATCTTCAACAGAGCTTCATTGGATGTTCTGCCCGGAGAAGCTGGTGCCTTCCCGCGGAGTTTGACTACCATAGGAGCCGATGTTTGAGGCGGCCTTCCTTTAAGTCGTACTTTTAGGGGACCGTCGATGTCATGTCCACCTCTAGGTCAGCTTCTACTTCGTCATCAGCGTTATTGCCTTCATCTTCGAGATAAATTGATTTGTACAGATCAGCGTCGATGAAGAAGGCTTCAATCCTTCTGAATGGATCAACATCAGCAAACTCTGTTTGAATGATACCGTTAGTGGAGACGTATTTCATACATTGATGGAGAGTGGATGGCACCACCATGTATTCATGTATCCACGGCCGTCCTAACAAGATGTTGTAGTTGACGTTAGCATCCACAACATAGCAAGTCACCTCAGTCTGGAGATCGCCGATGTGACACTACAAGCGGATCTTCCCCAGCAGCTCACTCTTACTGGCGTTGAAGCCACTGATGGTAGTGTAAGACGCTGCCAGGCGATGCATCGGGATCCCCAATGTCAGAAGTAGAGTTCGGTGGCTGATGCTGAGAGAAGACCCAGGGTCAATTTGCATTCGATCCACCTTGATGGCACCGATATACCCTGTGTAATACATGGTCTGTTGTGCCAGTTGTTCTTGAGCAGCATATCATGTTGAGTAAATATGATGTTGGAGATGATCTCCCCCACATTATGGCAGTATGGACATGTTGTAGGATCGTCATCAGGCTGCTTGACCTGACTGATGAAAGACTCGGCGTCCTTCAGGGCTTCCAAGAGAGCCTTTCGAGTATCTTTGGATAGGCGGAGGAGCTCGAATAGGGAAAGTCGTACTGGAGTACTGGCCAGTTGTGCCAGTATGTCGAAGTTGTGGGGATTGGGTAACCCTAGAGCATTATCTTTTCGAAGAGGCCTGTCGAAGCGGGCCTCCTTCTGCTTTTGTTTATCAGCTGCAGGAGGCTGGGATGAACCTTCTCTTTGGACAGTTGTGGTGATGATAGGAGGCGTCACTTCGAACAGAACCTCCTCTGACTGGACGTTCTGCTGTAAATGCATTTGTACGGGCAGTGCTTCCTCAAGGGAGTAAGTCATCATTTGGTAAGACTTGGTCTTTTTGCCTTTGCTTTTGGAGGTAGAGGGTACCCCCGGTTGAGACAGCTCTGAAACGAGATTCGGGTGAACCCACATGATCTCTCCCTTGGATGTTGTGAGTGGTGTCAGCCCACCCACGTTGTCGCAGGTTGGTGGAAGGTTGACTACTTCTATTATCGCCTTTGGGATGGGGACGACGCCATCTTGAGCTGTAGTAGGCAGTAAGGTGCCGAACTGGAGCGATACCATGTTGGTCGAGACTGTCTTCTCCTCGTAATCGACTGAGATGACGTTCTCATTGATCATGCGCTATATATAGTCTTTGAGGATGTAGCAGTCTTTAGTTGGATGTCCAACAAACAAATGGTAGTGACAATACCTCGGGTCGTCGACTCTGCCTACTTCGTCAGGATGCTTGGGATCAGACAACTTGATTTTTTTGCCCTGCTTCAGCATCTCGATGAGTTGTAAGGCATCCTCATCGTGGAAGGAGTAGACCATCTTCGGTCGTGGTGCAGTAGGAGGCCTCTAGGCAGAGCCTTGTATAATGTTAGACTTATTGACAGTCAACGTCTGCTTCCCTTTCGCTTCACGGCTGCTACTGCTGGTCGCTGGCCGTTTCCCTTTATCGTCGAAGGTGGGGAAGTTAACCCCCAGAAGGCGAGCATTACGTGCCTTCTTTTTAGCAGCTTCGACTTCAATGATCAATGTACTCCAATCAGGCAGGGTAGTAGAGTTGAGCCAGAGCTTGATTGCGGGGAGCATGTTCATGCTGTATGTTCCGATGAGTGTATATTTCGGCATGCCAAGAGGCAACTTTAGTCATGCTTGTCAGAAACGTTCGACAAAGACTCGAACGGTCTCATTCTTAGTCTGCAGCACATCTATGAGAGACGACATGGTCATGTCTCTCCCTCCGTCATAGAACCGATCAAGGAAGAGACATGTCAAGTCATCGAAGAAAGATATGGAGTTGTCAGGGAGACTGCAGTACCAGTCATAGGCGACTCCCTTCAAAGCCCCGACAAACAGGCCCCTGAGTAAGGCATCTTCTTTTGGGAGATGTCTCGTCTGAGACTGAAAGTAGGTCAGGTACCGATGAGGACAATCCTTCCCGTCGTATGGTGTCAGTGTTTGCAGTTTATACTTGGGAGGATAAACCACTTTGTTCCATTCGATGGGGTAAGGTTGAGGGAGTCCCATCTTCTGGCGATCCTACTGTCTACTTCGGGCCTCAAAATGCTCGCGTAGGTCTCTGACCTTCTCGACCAAGTCTTCTGTCGAGCTTGGAGCAGGTGAAGGCCGTACGGCCTGAAGCTGGATATTGGAAGGAGATGACGCTCGCGTTGTAGTGTGGTGCTCGGCCCCTGATGATACCCGTTGAGGGGGTATACTTGATTCTCCATTGGCCCCTGGATTGGGGCTGGTGGAGACGGCTGCCATTGCCAGAGTGGTTCGAATGTCGAACCCCGACTAGGTCTGGATCTGTATAGAGGCATAGAGGGTTTTGAGACTCCCTTCAAGAGTATTTATGCGTTGTACGATGTCTAGCGCTGGAGCGTCTGATTCTCCTTAATCACCACCCCCTGCTATGTAAGCTATCATGACATGGATGGAAGTAGATGGATCGGTCGAGGCTTCGCTTTCGACCTCGCTTTCCTATAGTGGGGCTTCTTCGTCTGAGGCCCCGTGTTGGCTACCCCCAGCTATGTCAGGATCGGCTTGTTGAAGCGCATCTTCGTCTTCGAGGGGAGGGTTGTCTGAGGCTTGAATACCCTCGGCTGTTGCTTCTGCCAGGGCCTTGCTCCTTGCTCGGGTGCGTTCATACACCCCTGGGGACGGGACCACTATTTTGCTTTTCTTCAGCTGACTCTTGGATGTAAAGGCTGAGGAGTTGGTGGTTGTTTTTCTTACGGATGAGTGATAATTGGAGGCAATATAACAGGAAGCGATCTTGGGCTCTGCTCATCTTTAATTGGCACTTTCTTTTCGAGGCGACGTTGGATAGGTGCAGTAGATTGTAGTCGCGAAAACACGGACTGCCTCTGTGGTGGATCTACTATTTTGCAAAAACAACAGTTGATGGTGACCATAGCACAGGTGTGCCCTACGAGGGTCACATTGTGCTTATTGGTCAGCTCTCCTGATCTGCATTTTTGACTGATCACATCACGCAAATCATGATGGGAGGGTTTCACTTTAACACCCCTATCAGGCGCATGGCAAGGCCAAGCACGGGGTGGTCATGTGAATGTTGTACCCCCTGATCTAGTTTATGCGTATGAGATACGCCCATATCATTGGTAGAGAAACAACATTTATGGCAACTTGAGTCCACTTCATACGCATCACCCAAGTGGTCGCATGGACTCAATATCGCAGTTGCCCAGACAGACTTGGTTCGAAACGCAGTAGATGCGCCCAAGCGGGACAGGGACTTTGAGATTCAACCCCTTTCTGGCACAGATACGCCCGAGTTGACTCTTTATATCTTACCATCAGCGGCCTACATGATTTTGAACGCATGCTTCTGGTTTCCATATAGATGCGCGGCACCAGTGGGCACATCCTTGTTACTGAGAGCGTCAGCAGGAAGGGCCAGTTATGGTGGCACATCCCCTTCAGTGATGGTGCCAAGTGCATCGGCCTTGCCCACCCAGACTTGGCGAGTCTTCTTCATCTTTGGCAGCTGCTTCGAAGGACTCGCATTGCCTTCAGAGATGAACTCCTCATACACCCGTTGATTGAGGCGCACCACAAGTGTTTTACGGGAGGAGCCGAGTTTGATGTCGTCAGAGTGCGACACAACTTTCTTGTTGGAGAAGAAAGAGGTCCCCAGACGAGTCGCCAGCTTGTTTGCCATTAAAACTCTTTGGGAATGTTGTTTTAAATTACAAACACAACATAGTACAATTTAGGACTTAGATGTAGTCCTAGGAGTACACTTTTTTTGTCTGGACACTGTGACGATGGAGCGAGTGGTATTACGTTGACTCCATTGACGATCTGACGACGATCTTGAACTCTTTGAAGGTCTGGGTTGCTCTGGATGTCGGAGCTTTGCGAGGAGAAGTGGACGTTAAGTGTCTCTTCTGGCCTATATTTGTGGATATAACAGTCTATCTGTATATATCTCTCTCTCTCTGTCTGTGTGTGTTCGTCTGTCATGAAGGAGTGATCCTTCTATTTATAGATAGCAGGTTGGCTGCTCATGCGCGCATATGTCGAATGCAACTGGACGTGGGAAAGCCACGTGGCTGATGCTGGCGGAGGGGTATGGACGATGCACCCCGAGTTGTAGTGGAATCTGCTCGAACTGCTTCGTTGGGCTGCAGAGGAGCTGACACGTGGCAGTTGCTGAGATTTGGTTGTTTCTGAGATCTTGGGTGATTAACACACATTCTTTGAATAGAACTGAGTCAAAGGACACGTGGCATATGCCTGTGGCTCAAAGATCTCGGTTTTGGAAGAGTGTAATTTGTCGGGGTGCGTCTAGGATAGGGCGCATGGAGGCGACTTAGTCCTATGATTTTTAGGGATCATAGAAAAGTCTGGATGCATGGCTTTTGAGGCGTATGCATGGCTTCGTATTAGGGTGCGCCTAGGATCAAGCGCAGGGGAGACGACTTGGTCTCATGACTTTTAAGAGTCATGAGCAAGTCCAGACGCATGGCTTTTGAGGAGCATGTAGAGCTTAGTCTTCTGTTGCTTGAGATCAGAAGTGAGCTGAGGTACCGTATGAGCACTGGGGCACACGCCACCTTCTGGGCGCATGGCTACGATGCGTATACGAATGATCAATTGGTCACGTGGCAGTTATTGCCGACCTAAGGTGTAATGATGGTGCTGACATCATCGGCTCTTTATTTTCTGTAAAGGGCTGCTGATTGGACGGCTCTTGGAATGTGTTGCCGCCTTTGTCATTCAACATTAAATGCTTGATGGTGATCAATTTAAAGAGGGTGTATAGGTTAGTGTCCCTTTGGGCGCATGGGTCTCTGGCCCATTTGGGCGCATCTCTAAGGAGCGCATGATGTTGATGGTGCATCAGCCAGGTGTCGTATCCTCTTTGGCCCATCCGTTGAGTTCTTCGATGCTTTGATTTAGCTAAATACGAGGAGACGGATTTATTTGCTATTAATGCAAATTTATTGCATGGAATTTGAAAAGTTGGCCATTTGGCACTCAAGTGTAGGCTGCCAGTACTTATAAATAGCCGCATGAAGGAAAGCTTTGCTTACATTCTTTATTTCGACATGAAGATGAACTTGGCCGGACCTCCGCCTTGGCGAACTGTCGAACTCAGTTTTCGTAGAAGTCTTGATGACGAGCTCTTCCCGATGGTGAAGATGCATTGTCCCAGTCTTTCCGTCACTCTGAGCTTCTATAATAGTGTCTATCGCATCCAAATATCGGGATCGTCGAGCCCCGACACAGGCCGATGGTGCCTGTTGCATCCAAATATCGGGGCGGCCGTGCTCCGTCTTTCGTTATGCTTAAAGCTCCACAGGCTGTCAGGTATGACTATTGCTTTCGAAGATCGGGGCGTCATGCCGCGATCTTTGTCAGGCTAGGAGGGCTCCTCCTCCTGCTAGACAAGGGCTGATTGGATCTGATGTGCCTGTGCCATAATGACGAGACGATGCGCCTAGATGAGAAATCAGAGTGATGCGCCTGACGGATGATGTGCCTGGTATGCGGCGCATGGCAGTTGCTGCGCCTCGCTGTAGCTTTAGGATCTTTCTTTTTGTAGAAGTTCTCCTTTGTAAAGCCTTTTTTTAGACATATAATAGACTTACAAATGAAATAAAAGCCTTCTTTTGATGTCTATACTTTTCCTGTCCTTTGCTGTGCTAAGTTCTTTGTTTGAACTCCCTGGCGCATGTTTGAGTCAAGCCGCATAGTGTTAAGCACATAGGAATTCTGGCCTATAGATGCGCCTGAAATTCCATGCTTCTACAAGACCCCCTTCAAACTTTTTAAAACTTTCTGTCAAGTTTTAGAAGACTTTGAACAAGAAGCATGGAAAGTAACGACTCGGGGCGCATGCCTTTCTCCTAGGCGCATGGCTTTGCTTGGCGTATAGTCGTTCTGCGCGTCACTGTGTGGACGCTTGTTGCTTAGGCGCATACTGCTAGGGCGCATACTTCTTTTGGAAGAGATAACACCTCAATCTTAGGAAAGATTAATGATGATCTTTTGAAGATAAGAAGCCGTCGGTATCACGTGACCCGAAGCGACTGATTGCTGATGTCACGCCTCATCGGTTTACACGCGAGGCCAAGCTTATAAATAGGCGGCTGTAAGGAGAGAGAGTATTCTACTTTCTGCTAAAGCTTTCATCTTCTTCCTCGAAGCTCTTCTTCTTTTTCTTCTTCGAGAACCCTTAACTCTTTCGAGAAATGGCACCCAAAACTTCCTGCTGTGGTGCTGGCCGAGGAAGGGGCAGGGGAAAGGAACCCTTGGAGGTCGACACGGAGGAAGCCCACGTCGTCATGGCGACCCACGCCGACGTTCATCCGGAAGTGTTTGGTGGGTGTTCTCTTGCCTTGGTCTTTGTTGTAGTGATGCTGGGGTGACTCGACTGCATATTAGTTGCCTCATGTCGATGTGTTTTGGCTGACGCACATGGACTTTTGTCCTGATGATGCGCCGAAGCCTCACTTGCTGATGCGCATGGACTTAGGTCCTGATGATGTGCCAAAGCCTCACTTGCTGACGCACATAGACTTAGGTCCTGATGATGCGCCGAAGAGAAGAGAAGAGAAGCATAGCATAATTCCGTATGAATTCCCACAGAGTTTGAGAGAGAAGAGAAGCATAGCACCAGCGCCACTTAGCGCAGAAGTCCGCTGCCATCCGAGGAGTCAGAAGAGTAGAGTGTTCCAAAGTTCTCCTTCAAACTTGTTGGTTCCTGGAAGCTGTTCGGGTGGGGCAAATCAAGCTTTAAGCAACGGTGATCATTCACCCCAGCAGGCTATTATTCCATCTATCGTCTGTCATCGCTGCTGCGGTTAGCAATTCGATTTACAACTTCTTTTTAGAAGTATTACATTCGTTTGCTGCTATAACGGAATCTTTTTAGATTTTCGTTATCCAAAATCCTCAAAGGATCTCTGTCAAGCACCTTCTTTGAAGTGTTGCAGCGGAACGTTATTTTTACAATCGTTTCATTTTTTTGTTTTTAATCAAAAATTACGCCCCAGGAGTAACAATACATACATATATATATATATGGAACCCCGTCAAATTCGTGCACCATCGAAACGGGGGAGGGGGGGCACTTGGGAACTACGAGCGCGTCCGCTCAATCCAACGGTGAGCGCGATGGGGCTCCCGTGCCAGGGTGCCCCATCGTTCCCAACGGGCTACGACTTCTGGGACGTGTGTGTGTGTGTGTGTGTGTGTGTGTGTGTGTGTGTGTGTGTGTGTGTGTGTGTGTGTGTGTGTGTATGTGTGTGTGTATATATCCGGATCGGGAGCCCTGCGAGGGCCCCGCCGCCCTCAACCGTTAGATCGAGCGAACGCACGGGCCCCACACGGACCCCTCGATATATATATATATATATATATATATATATATATATATATATATATATATATATATATATATATATATATATATATATATCTTATACAAAACACAAAGGTTTTTGAATCCTAGGGCTGACTGTGCCAAGATAAAGAGTGGTTGGAATTTAATCTTGGTGAATCAACGGTTGTGGGGTTTTATGGGGAAGAGCATTATTGGGTGTGGGGTTTTATGGGGAATCCAAAGATGGGGATTTAATATTTTGATGGTTGGGATTTAATATTTTAATGGGGGCCTCATAATGGTTGTGGATGAGCATTATTGAGAGTGGGATTTTATGGGGAATCCAAAGAAAATTCACATCCAGCAGTGGTTGGGATTTAATATTTTGATGGGGGCCTCAAAATTATTATTATTCGTTTAAAATTGGGGGTCCAAGCTTTTAAGGGGAAATACCTTAAATGAACCATGCCCTATGGGCACGGGTTATGACTAGTATATATATATATATATATATATATATATATATATATATATATATATATGTGTGTGTGTGTGTGTGTGTGTGTGTGTGTGTGACCTCGATACGACGTGCGTCCCGACAAACCGGATATATATATATATCCGTCGAAATTCACCGTATCGGCCTATTTGCAAATTTTCTAATTACTTTGTGCACGTTTGTCAGATCGAGACGAAACTTGCGCCAATAGGACCGTATCATTTTTTTGGTCATGTATGCCAAGTTTGGTCCGATTCTGAGACAGTTGATCGGATCGTCGTTTTGCGGGCCCCACGATCCGACTCAACGGGCGATTTCGTGCACGGCCCACCGGAATCCAAAATTGGGCATATCGTTGGGTTCGTATCAATAAAACGAATCCGTAGACAAATAGTTTGATGACTTTAGAGACCACTGACTCTGGTACACTTTTCGATGCAAAGCGGGTCCAACGACGGACACCGTTTTGGCCCGAAATGACCGTTTTGCCCCGGTGTCCAGAATTGGACTTAAGGACAGACATCCCAAGCTAATTTGACTATTCTGAAAATGTTGGTAATGTCTATTGCAGCTTTCGGAGACAGTTGTGAGATTTGGACTTTATGGCTTACCAGTTAACAAGTATATTGTCGATTGTTCGTGCTACCCCCAGGCAAGATACCTTGCCTCCCTCTACAGTTCTTTTTCATGCTTATAGTTCATCTGTTTTAGTATGTTATCTTTAGTTACCTTAGTTGCTATAAATTTATATGATTTTATTATACCGCGTTTACCAGTTTATTATCTTGCTTGTATATCATCTTTCATGACTTGATAGTGTAGTTATACCATGCTTGTTCATATTATAGTTCATGCTAGAACTGTCCTTTCCTGTATTTTGACTGAGTCATGTCTACAAGTATATGAACTGAACTGCTATTCCTGATTCGTTTTTCTCACCCGTGAGTCCACACTCGGGACGAGGGTGTTTGTCTTGACCGTTGAACCCGTGAGTCCACCCTCGGGACGAGGGTTGACCATTTGTACCAGAGTCCACACCCGGGACGAGGGTGATTATCTTGAACTAACCTGCGAGTCCACACTCGGGGTGTGGGTTAGTGATTTGTTTGCACCTACGAGTCCACATTCGGGGCGAGGGTGTTTGTCGTGAACTAACCTGCAAGTCCACGCTCGGGGCGAGGGTTAGTGATTATTTCAAACCCGTGAGTCCACACTCGGGACGAGGGTTTGGTATTCCATTGATCTCGTGTTCACTTGTTCATCCAGCAGTTCAGTCATGTGTAGTTGTCTTGCATCCATGTTCATAGTCACATGTCAGTAGTCACTTGTCGATAGTCACTTGTTAGTTGTCATTTGGTCAGTAGTCACGTATCGTGATTCCGTCTCTTTCCCTGTTTATATCTTGTTTTCTTATGTATGATAAACTGCTAGATAGGCATGTTTTTATATCCTGCTATGTCTCTTGAGGACCTGATGATCTCTTCAGGTTTAGCGACTGCATGGAGTTAGTTAGCAGAGCAGGATGGTAGATGTTCGTGATATACTTGCAGGATCCAGGTATTGATATTATGTTTACTATCCGTTCGTGCTTTCATTCCTTATCATGATATACTCTTCTTGTTGGCTTACTTTATGGACTTATGTTATTTCTTGGAGTCTAATCGGATATGTATGCTAGTGGGTTGCAGACCACGACCCATAGTTTTTCATTCATGATTCTCTTACTCTTGTGGATTTGATATATAGTTATGTTTGCCATGATTTGCTAGTTTACCATGCTCTTGACAGCGTTTACGTATTTCGAGTTAGGCTGGAGTCCACTTGATTGAGTAGCTAACTTGCACACATACTTGCATCCGAAAAGTGGGTGCGGGTCGTGACAAGTTTCTTTGGTGGCCCATGCAGGTCAGAGCTTATCGTATCGGTTACGTAACTATACTGATACGAGCCTACAAATAAGACTAAACCCTTAGAAATCTCAATCCACTCTGCCTTAAAAATTCTCTTAGAAATTTTTCTACCGTCTTTGAAACTTCGTATTCGTTCTCGATTATTCTCCCTTGCCTTCCCGTACCATTGATTCTCATCCCTTCCTATTCCGGGGTGACGAGTGATCGTGCTGTCTAGAATTCATCAGAAATTCTTAAGTTATAGTATAATATTGTTTGATGACTGAGTTTTGGTTATTTATTGATAGGCGAGATTATAGATGCCATATGCCCTAGATATCTGTTAGTAGAATTGTTTGTAATTAGTTAGAAGGTTATAAGGTTTTAGTGACCTGTGTTTCGAGGAAGTAGTGTGACCAAAGGTGGGTAGAAGTCCTCAAGGTTTCGTAGTTACAAAAGGGCTAGGAGAATGATATAAACTATTTTCGAGGAATTAAAATTTAAGGAGATTAAGGTTAAGGTAGACTTTCGTTTTAAATTTTAAGGAATAGTTATGAATTAGAATTTCGAGGATGAAATTATTTTTAAGGTAGGTAGATTTGTAACTCCTCTTCCCAAAAATTTTAAAATATTTTTTTATTATTTAGTTGATTTAAATGGTAATTTTTAGAATTTTATAAATAAATAATTAGTTAATTATTACGGTAGATGACTTTAACCGTGGTTAAGAATTGGAGTACAAGGTGACTAGAAATCGTGGCACGGATAGTGCAGCGGTGTGCCTTGGCTAGTATTTTAGCCATGGTAGGGAAGGTCGAGCCATGGGAGTGTCCTAACTAGGAAAACGAGGCCAAGTTGCGACCTAACCCCTACAGATGATTTAAGTATCTATTAATTAGATTATTGACTTATAGGAGACCCGGCCAGCCCGGACACAACCCAAACCAAGCCCGAGCCCATAAGGTGTTGCAGTGTGACCAAAGACGTCAAGGTAAATATATATTGTGTTGGTATTTTACCTTGGTGATTTTGGAGACAATTCTACGAACAGTTGTTATATATATAAACATATTGTATGTGCTTGTTATTAGAAATAATGTTTTATTTGATAATATAGTAAATATTTTTTCTTAACAAATATGTTGGACTATTGGTTTTATATATATATATATATATATATATATATATATATATATATATATATATATATATATATATAAAAATATATATATATATATATATATATATATATATATATATATATATATATATATATATATATATATATATATATATTTATATTTATATAAATATAAATATAAATATAAAAAAAATATTTTTTTATATATATATTTTATATAAATATAAAAAATATATATATATATATATATATATATATATATATATATATTTATATTTATATATATATTTTTTTATATATATATATATATTTATATTTATATATTTATATTTATATATATATATATATATTTATATTTATATATATATTTATATATATATATATATATATATATATATATATATATATATATATATATATATATATATATAAAAATAAAAAAATAAAAAAAAAATATATATATATATATATATATATATATATATATATATATATATATATAAGTATATATATATATATATATATATATATATATATATATATATATATATAAAATATATATATATATAGAAGTATATTCATGGTATATGAAATTAGGCTTTTATATATATGTAACAATATAATTTTATGTTATTTATATAAATTTTAGTATATAAAATTAAGAATTATATATTGCCATTATTGATCATACCTAGAATATTGTATTGCTTATATTTAGATTTATGGTGTATATGCATATATCATTATAAATAGTTATACATGTTTTCCATAAAGAAATTCTCTTTATTTGTTGTGTATCTGGGAAAATTACAACTGTAGGAATCCGATCTAGAAGACGATCGCTTTATCCATTGGACTATGCGAAGAAGAAAAGCTCTCAAAATTTTGACAGTAGATATCAATGTATCTGTACAATGAATAAAAAAAAGAACTCTATTTATAGAGTCAAAACAGTAACTGAAAAGATAACTACCTCACCACTAGTGCATTTGAAAAGTCACGCAGACTCTAAATACACGCAGGGTTAGCCCGTAACTGTTGGACACATGGCATTAGTGCATGAGTCGTGTACAAATTACTGGGCACGCGAGAGAGAGATCGGTGGCATGGCTGCCACGTACTCCAGTTGAAATGAAATCCACGCTGTCTTGCTGAAGGCAAAAAATCCATGCAGTTTCGTTGACGCAGACTCGTTGAAGGCAAAATCCATGCAAGCTTTGAAGAAGAATACTTCAGAATTCATGCAGGCTTTGAGAAGAATAACTCAAAAATCCACGCAAACTTGAGGAAGGAGAAGGTTCAGAATCCACGCAAACCGCCAGCTGTCTTGATTTGGCACGCTTCGTCTGACACAAAATCTCTGACATTGATTATATTATCAGCCGCATTAAATGAAGATAAGACCCAAAGTCACGCCAACTTGGTGAAGAGTGAGTCTTGCTAAGGAAGATTTCGAAAATCACGCAAAAGACGGCGATGAGCTCTCGAATTCTGTGCATACGTGGCATACGAGGAGACGTTTCTCGACTGTTGTGTTGTCAGTCATTATGATTCTGACGTATGGCTGAGCTGTCTCTGCGTGACTTCTAAAGGAGGTGGCCAGGCAGAACTTAGCGTATCTTTTGTGCTGCTTCTTGGATCACTCTGTGTGACTTGTTCTGATCAACTCAGCGTGACTTTCATTTTTGAGGCCTACAAAACTTCCTTCAAAGTTTTCGAAAAATGATAAAATATTTTCGAAATACTTTGAAATAGAGATGATGAAATGAGTTAAAGTCACGCTGAGATGGCTCCAAAATTTTTCGGTAGTCGAAAAGACTTCGAAGTTCTTTGAAAACATCCAAATGAACTTATTAAATGTCATAATGACTCTTCGTTCTCCGAGACTGATTGCGTCCAATTTATGGTAGAATATGAACTGTCGACGAGATCTGTTATATAAACAGGGAGTGATTCTCAGTTTTGACTTCATCTCTCAAAAATATGACCCCAAAGGAAGCAGCTGAAGAGGAAGCACGCAAGTTGGGCTTTTGTTCCCATGTTGACCCCACTTTTGGGGGTAAAGAACCCAAACCTGTCGTCATTGAGCTCAAGGACAACGCCACGCAGTTAGCCAAGAACCTCTTGAGCTACTTTGGATTGGATGGCTCGTCTTCTTCTGATGGGCGGAGCCTTATGGAGAAGCGTAAAATGCTCGAGACTCTATTGCATCGCCTGGGAGTTAAGAGCGTAGAGGAGTTAGGCATCAAACTTAGCCGCTCTGGAAAATAGGGCGTAACTTTCTACGCTTTTGTTGCACCCTTTTTTTTGTCTCTTTGTAAGGCCATCAGTGCCTGTTTAAAGAATGAAGTACAACTTTTGTGTTTGATCTGCGTGCCTTTTAATGAAGAAGATTAATTAGCACTCTTTGACTGTTTCCAATGTTGCACGGTCTCCCGAAGTACACGTGACACTCATTCCACAATTTACGAGCGCTATTTATGCGGATCTTTTCCAAGAATAGACCTGCACTTGATCCTTTAAATAGATGGATGAACTCCACGCAAACTCATCTTCCCATTCTTCTTCCTCTCTTCTGAGAATGAATTTTCTATGAGAAGGAAATAGGAAAGCCATGTTGTCTGATGTAAAATCTCTGTGCATGCTACCAGACATGGATCTGTCAATCCTTAGCAGCAAACTCAGCGGTAAGTTCAATATACACGCATCGAATTTTTTATTTGCTAAGGACAAATTCATCTTCCTGAAATGAACAGAATACATCTGTCTTTGCTTGGCCAGTTTCTGTTGACTGATTTTTTTTACTGTTTCTTGCAGAATTTTGGCTGAAAACCTTCTTCAGAACTGGCATTGGTGATATGGATGCTGTGGACAATGTTCTTCTGACATCTACATCAGGGAGCTCATACGCTTTTGACGCGTAAATCAGACAACTCAGAACTCTTCGTGAGATAGAAGGGTCTTCCTTAGATGGTAGGAAGAGCCTTTATACACGAGAGTTGGATGGTGGAGTTAACTCTACTACCGAGAGATTGGGTAGTAGAGTTCCTTTCAAGGCAGAACCAGGATTTGTATCCCAAGGTTTGGATACATTCCTGTCTTTCTTGAGAGGTTACCCCCATCCACCAGTTGTATTGGCAGCAGCACGTTTTCGTGTTGCCCTACTCTGTGGTTCTCCTCTCGTCTGAGAGATAAGACCAGAGTTTGATTCCTGCTGGACACCCAGGAATTGCCACAAACAACGAGATTGCCAGAGAAGATCCAAGAAGAAATAGATCTCAGTTGTACATAGAATAAAAATCCAAGATTTGTAATAGATTTCCATTATGATTTGTAGGAAAGTCTAAGAAAATGTAATAGACTTTTTGTGGTGAAATAGGAATGGAAATGACAATTCTTCTATGCTCAATGATTTGTATTTGTGGATGAATTGTGGACATGATAGATAATAAAATCATCTTTTCTGTTTTTAGAGTATATGATATTATCAGAGGTATTATGGACATGATAATATATAGGAACTCGAAAGAAAATAGATTGATTTCTATACAGAGGTCAAAACATGACAAATGAGTAAGCAGATTCGGAATTGATTCAGAGGTTATGAAAACATGATAAATAACGAATCCCCACTTAATGAACTGATAGAAGATTATGAACGGATGAACCGTTAAGAAACGATGAACAGATGAACTGTCGAGTGAATGTAATAAATGAACGGACGAACCGTCAAGTATTAATGAACATGTGAAACGTCGGATGAATATGAGAAATGAATGGATGAACTGAGTATTGGGAAAGAATACGTCCCTTCGAACCTTGTAACCATATGCCTATAAATAGAGCATATATTTGAATAGAAGGATCGCATTTTATCCACAATGTCTTTTGAAGAGAACATAAAGAAGGCTGAAGTCGCCCTTGAAGCTACTGAAGGTGTTAAAGAACATCCACCTCCGCAGAAGAAGGAAATGGGCGAAAGCTCGTCTACTCCCAAGCCGCCAAAAGATATCCTGGACTTCCTGGTCGAACCAGGAGAAACCGAAGAAGAAAAAGCAATGAGGCTGGCTGCCTGTCAATTCTTGGTGCGGTCAGGAAAAGATGTATTCAATTCTTTTGCTGATTATGTATGTGGTCCTCATCCCAAATATGAAAGGGATCATAGTGATCTTCCATGATGATGTACTTTTTTTTTCTTGAGGGATTTGTCTCAAATAAACTCCGTTTAAGGAAACTTTGTTTACGATATATCCTTCCCACTTTATATTTGCCTTTATTCATTGATCTTTTGACTCAGAAATCAGAAAGACTAAATATCATTTTCATAAATATGATATTGAGATAGAAAATTCAGAGGTAATGTGGACATGATTTTCTGGATATCAAATTTGTTGAGAAAACGATACCAAGTAGAATACCTATCTCCACTGGGGATAATAGATATCAGAATGATTCTTCGGAAAGAACAATGAAATAGCTGGAGAGTGATGGGAGGACAATCTTGATAGAAATATCAGACGTAGTACTTCTTCAAGAATTTGCCGTTGATGGGCATCATTGTGGCTTTACCCTCTAGAGTAGTGAGTTGATAAGCCCCATTAGAAAAGATCTTATTGACAATGAATGGACCTTCCCATTTTGCATCAAACTTGCCCTTATTCATGTGTGTCATAGTCATCGGGCGTCTGACAGTAAGCACAAGTTCTCCTTTCTGAAATGTTCGAATTCTGACTTTCTTGTTAAAAGTCCTTGAAATTCTAGCTTGATAGAATTCAATATTCTGTTGAGCAGATAACCGTTTTTCATCCAGAGCCTCCAATTCTTGAAGTCGAAGACGATCATTATTTTCGGCAGTGAGTTCATTAGCGATTGCTATCCTTAAAGAAGGAATTTGAATCTCTAATGGGGGAACAGCCTCAGATCCGTACACCAGAGAGAAAGGTGTACACTTAGTAGCATTACGGACCTTAGTGCGATAAGCCCACAAGCATTCCCCGAGCTTGTCACTCCAATTACGTTTGTTAGTGGAGACAAACTTCTTTAGGAGTTTGATGATAGTCTTGTTGAAAGCTTCTGCCAATCCGTTAGCTGCTGGATTATATGCGGTAGAAGCAACATTATTGATCCGGTGATCGTCACAGAATCGAGTAAATTTCTGGCTGACGAACTGTGGTCCGTTATCATGAACAATGCGTCGAGGAACACCAAATCTGTAGATGACGTGGTGCTTAATAAAGCTGATGACATTAGACGTCTTAACTTCAGATAAAGGAATAGCTTCGGCCCATTTGGAGAAGTAATCGGTTATTGCGAGAATGAACCGATGACCTTTAGATGATGGAGGATTGATCGGGCCGACAATGTCCATGCCCCAAGCTTCGAAGGGCCATGATGCTGCCGTCGGATATAGAAATTCCGAAGGTTGATGTATAAAATACGCATAGATTTGGCAAGCTTTGTATTTTCTTGCATATTCAATGGTATCTGATACCATAGTTGGCCAATAATATCCCATCCGTCGAATACGGTCTTGAAGTTTTGGCCCAGGTTGATGCGCTCCACAAATTCCATCATGTGCTTCACGAATAACTTGTTGGGCTTCATCACCGGCAATGCACCGAAGGAGTAAACCATCATAAGCTCGACGATATAAGGTCTTTGTTGTATGATTGTAATAGAATCTGAGTGATCGTCGTCTGATAGATGCTGCCTCACTCGGATCATCCGGAAGAATATCATACAATACAAGATCTAAGAAAGGAAGTCTCCAATCTTTATCCGTATTCTGATTCTCAGTCGAGTTACTGAAGATGAATTCCATGCTGGAATCGGATGAAGATGATATCGATTTACGACTAAATCCAAATCCTCTTGTTGTGTTGACGTCATGAGATGTTGATTCTTCAATGTCAACTGGAAGTCCTAGAGTCAGGTTATTTTCAAGATGAAATAATTCTCGATTACGAACAACGATCATTTGTTGCCGTTTGATTGGGATAGCCAGCACCGCTGCAAGATTAGCAAGGGCATCAGCTTCTGTGTTACATGCTCGCCTAACATGTTCAATGAAGAATTCCTTAAATGATGAGGCCATAGATATGGCCACTCTATGATAAGGAACCAGATCTTGATGGCGAACTTCATAAGTACCCCTGATCTGATTGACAATAAGTTTAGAGTCTCCATACGCCTCCAAATGTTGAATATTCAGATGTTTAGGGAGTTGAAGACCAATAAGCAATGCGTTGTACTCAGCTACATTGTTTGAACACGGCTGATCAAGAGAACAAGCTCTTTGGATGGTAAGACCTTCTGGCGATACAAGAACAATTCCAACTCCAGCAACAATATTGCCATTAGGACCAATTCTTGACGCTCCATCAAAGAATAGACGCCAAGTAGGATCTTCTTCAGCAATTTGATTTGAATCTAGGACTTCATCTGGGATTTCATCATAGAGTTTTGAATTTTCTGGAATTGAGTGAGCAGCCAGAAAATCAGCTAAAGCTTGTCCCTTGACTGATTTCTGAGGAATATAGTGCATATCATACTGAGCAAGTAGGATTCCCCAGTTAGCCAATCGAGAATTCACAACACTGGGTTTCTTCATCATGATCCGTATAGGATTGATCCTGGAGATGACATAAATAGTCTGGCCAATGATATAATGACGTGTCTTTTGGACAGCAAACATCAAGGCTAGACATTCTTTTTCAACTGGTGAATATCGAGGTTCAGCTCCGGTCATAGTGCGACTGAGATAATAAATGGCCTGTTCATGGCCATTTTGATTCTTTTGAGCGAGTAATGCACCCAATGAATGACTCATTGCTCGAGTATAGAGGAGGAACGGTATTCCTGAGACGGGAGGTACCAATACTGGAGGGCTCATCAGATATTGTTTTATATCATCGAATGCTTTCTGACATTCATCATTCCAGACAAAAGAGACACCTTTCTTCATAAGTTTGTTGAATGGTCTGCAGCGTCCTGATAAATTAGAGATAAATCTCCAGATATGAGCAATTCTTCCTTGAAATCCTTGTAGCTCTTTTAAGGTGCGTGGAGGACGTATCTCTTGGATGGCTTTGATCTTCTCGGGATCCACGTGTATACCTTTAGAGGTAATGACGAAGCCGAGAAATTTACCACTAGAGACGCCTAAGAAGGACTTTGTAGGGTTCATCTTTAATTGATGCTTACGCATTAGATCAAATATAGTCTTCAAATCTTGGATATGATCCTCCTTTTGTCGACTTTTGACTGCAATATCATCAACATAGCATTCGACTGTTTTCTGCAAATGTTTACGGAATATAGTACTCATAGCTCGTTGATAAGTTGCTCCTGCATTCTTGAGACCGAATGGCATAACTGTATAGCAGTATGTACCAATCGGCGTTCTGAAAGAAGTGTGCTTCTCGTCTTCTGGGAACATTTTGATCTGATTATACCCAGAATACCCGTCCATGAATGACATTCGTTCAAATCCACAGGTATTATCAACCATGACATCAGTGATTGGTAGAGGGAATTCGTCTTTAGGACATGCCGTATTGAGATCGCGAAAGTCTATGCATACTCTGATCTTGTCAGTCTTTTTAAGAACAGAAACAATATTAGCCACCCAATCGGGATGTTGTTCCTCTCTAATAAACCCAGATGTAATGAGTTTATTGACTTCAGCTTCAATTGCATCCATGATGTCCGGACGAAATCGTCGCTGTTGTTGTTTGACCGGTTTAGCATTCGGCAAGATGTTGAGCTTGTGAGTTGCAATTTGAGGATCAAGCCCTGGCATATCTTCATAACTCCAAGCAAAGACATCGATGTAATCACGAATGAGTTTGATCATGTCTTTCTTATCAGTTTCTGAAAGACTTTCACTGATGAATATTGGTTTGGGAGACCCCTCTTCACCAACATCTATTTGAACAAGTTTATCTTCAGTCGGAGGTTCTTTTTGCTCGAAACGGAACTCCTATTGATTATCTAATCTTTGGGCCCACTGTTCTGATTCAGGTGAGATTTCAAACTCTTCTTCGTCTTCATCACTTTCTTCAGAATGGTCAATGGAAACCATGTTAGAAGACAGAAGGTTGTAATAGAAGTCACCGATACTCGTATCGGAATCCCAAGAAGTGGTACTAGAAGAATCAGATCTCTTATCTTCGTCAGACTCAAGATCTTCATGGATAATGTTGATGAAAGGAGTAGGAGCAGTATAACCCAATCCGCATTTCGTCCTTCCATATTTCAAAGGAGGAATCCGGACAGGCATTTTTCTTCCTTTTCCATTATTAAGGCCAGTCCTGAAGTCATAGCCCATATTTTTGATGATGTCTCTAGATTGCTGACTATAACGACGTAGTTGTAATCTTCCAGTATCATCATTTTTGTCATCATCTTCAAGATCAGAAGAATTTTGAGGCCCTTTGTAGAAGAATATTGGAATGTCTCCTGGCTTTCTGCTAGGAACTAGAAAGTATGAAGATTGTACAGGTTCTAGAGATACATCTGTATGAACAGTCTGTACAACTCCTATGGTTATTGTGTTCAAGTCATCTAACAGATGTAAATAACTATGAACATAATTACACACATCAACGTACTGCAAAGGTGGAGACTTTTCATTAAATGTAAAAGCAGCAATATTTACATTAGGAGAAGGCTGAGCCTTAGAGATTTTAGCCAAGTCAATGACTAAAGGGGGAGAAGAAGAAGAAGCTTTGTTTCGATTAAGATCGATAACAAATGGCTCAGAAGAGGTGAGCTCCCTTGAAGTTTAAGTAGGAAGAGTAGTCCGCCCTCCAACTGGAATTAGCAGAGTATCTTGTGAAGGTACAGGAACTGTAGTACGCCCACTGACAGGAATGATCAGTGTATTCTGAGTAGATGACAGAGGTAACGGAGAGATCCGTCCACTCACTGGAATGATAAAAGAATCTTCTCCAGAGGGTTTAGGAGATTGTTGCTGAGTAGTTCGACATTTAATAGGGATTATTAAAGTCTCACTTTGTGCATCTTCTTTCTCCATAGCTTGTATGATCCTTGTATATTCTTCTTTATACATTCGGAAATCATTAAAATAAGCTTCAACCCCATGGAAGGGATTTATATCAGCAACTTCTTTTTGTACTCTTCCATTGCTATCAATGTACTTAAAACATTGATGAAGAGTAGAGGGCACCACATTATTTTCATGAAGAAAGGGCCTCCCCAGAAGAAGATTATAGGATCCCGCGATCTTGATCACATAGAAAGTGACTTTAGATCTGAAATCACCTATCTGAAGCTTCAGATGAATCTTTCCCAAAGGCTCACTTCGGCTTTGATTGAATCCCAAGATAGTAGTAACCGTCTTGGAGAGTTTGTGAAGAGGGATTTTTAGTTCATCCAACAAACTCTTTGGCATTATGCTTATAGCAGACACTGGGTCAATGAGAATACGATCTATCTTCATCGTATCAATATAACCAGTGTAGTAGAGAGGTCGATCATATCGATTATCCTCCAGTAACATGTCGTCTTGTGTAAAGGTGATATTTGGGATAATCTCCAGTACACTGTTGCAATGTAAGCAAGTGGCAGGTTCCGCATCCGGCTTCTTCAATTGTGCAAGACAAAAGTCAGCTTGTAGAAGTGCTTCACTTAACGTCTCCCGAGTCTCTTTGGAAAGACGTAGAAGTTCAAAAAGGAACATTCTAGCGGGAGTATTAGCAAGCTGAGCCAAAATGTCGAAGTTGTAAGGCTTCTGAAGTCCAAGAGGAGAAGACTTCTTGATTGGCTTATCAAACCGAGCCTGTTGTTTGCCTTTCTCCAGAGCCGTAGGCTTGGGAGGAACAGGTTCAGTAGATGGTTCTTCCTCGGGAGGAACATTAGGAGCATCTTTAGCATCTGAAAGGATATCAGTAGGATCTTCAGGATTTTTAGAATAATCCTTTAGGTAAGGTTTCCCCGTTCGAGTAGCACTAACAAGTGCTTCTTCTTTGTCTTTTGGCTCTGTGTCAGAGGTAGACCCAAGAGAAGTCATATGACATGACTTGATCTTTCCAGCCTTCTTGGATTTTTGAGAAAAAATCTTTTGAGGAGAAGGCGATTCAAAATCTGCCACTAGATCAGGATGGATCCACATGATTTCTCCTGTTTCCAAAGTGATTGGCACTAATCCTTCAGACTGTGGAGGAGGAAGATTCACTATGTCAAGAGTTGCCTTGGGAATAGGAATAATCCCACTTTCAAAGAGTTGAGGAGGGAAATTTCAAATTGCATAGAGACGACGTTGGAGGTGACGGTCTTCTCTTTTGGAGTAAGAGAGATAGCTCCAGATTTAATCATTTCTTGGATCTTTTCTTTCAATACATAACATGTACGAATTGTATGACCCAGCATTCTGTGATATGGACAGTATTTAGGATGATCTGTCTTACCAGCTTCATCAGGTTTCTTGATCTCTGGTAATTGTATTTTATTACCTTTCAGCAGACATTGAAAGATACCAAGGACATCGTCGTCATCAAAAGAATATTCTTCTCTGGGGCGAGGTGTTCTTGATTGTTGAGTTGTAGAGACAGGAGTTTGAACATTCGATGCATCTTTGCTCTGAAGATTAACTTCTAGAGTTTCTTTTCCTTTGCGAGCATTATTTTTATTGTTAGTCCCTTGTCCTGTTTCTTTAGGAGTCATCTGCACTCCTAAACCTTTGAAGGTTTCAGCACTGATTTCTGCAGCTTTAGCACTGACTATGAAGGAAGGCCAATCTTGAAATTGAGTGGACCCTGTCCACATACTGATGATTGGCAACAAGTTTAATTTGCACGTGTCAATGGTGACAGCATCAGGAGTTCCAAGAGGCATCTTCAGAGCTTCTCTTCGAAACCGTTCAATGTATTCCTCTGTAGATTTATTATTTTTCTGCTTGATTCTAATAAGAGCAGACATAGTCATGTCATTAAGCCCTTCATAGAACCTTTCAAGAAACATCTGTTTGAAACCAGCAAATGAGGTAATACTCCCATCTGGGAGACTTCTATACCATTCATAAGCCGTTCCCTTGAGACATCCAATAAATACCCGAGTAAGGAGGGCATCACTTGGTTGTAGTTGATCAGTCATCACTTCAAAGTGATTGATAAACTGACTTGGAGAAGTGGTTCCATCATAGAATGAGATAGTAGGAGGATTGTATTTAGGAGGATATGATACTTGCTTCCATTCTATCGGATAAGGCTGCTTGATGCCTAACCTTTGTAAACCATCCTTCTGTTTGAATGCCTCGAATTGAGTTTTGAGATTGTTCAATTCTTCAGAGACAACTCCCGAAGATTGTGGAGTTGTGGCTTGTAGAGAATAGTTAGGAGGAGGAACAGCATTGTAAGCACTACCCCCAGCTCCAGAGAGACTAGGATTTGGTTGAGCAGGTCCAGGAGTATTGGATTGTACTGCTGGAGGAACTTGTATTGGACTTATTGAAGAACAGTTTGGCAACTCTAGAGGGGGGTGAATAGAGTTTATATAGAAAAAAGCCAATTAAAAATTAACTCTTTCACCAACAATCAATAATCAGAGTAAAGTGCGGAAAATAAATAAAGAGCAAAAGAGCATACGCAAACACAGCGATTTTAACCTGGTTTCCCTCGTGGAGGACTAGTCCAGGCCTGAGAACTCTAGCTCAGGATTAAATCCACTATTTGTGAAATAGTAGTTTACAACCCGTGCCTTTTCTTCAGAAGAGCACGTCAACTTCTAACAGAGGATCGCAGTGGCGATTTGCTTGGAATTGTCCAAGCGACTTCTTCAACTCTTGCACAAGAATCCTAACTGAGAGATGCTGAGCACTCGAGACTTAGGAGGCTTGTGGCTAGTAGATGGGAAGGGTATGGCTTATTGAGCTTATAAGAGAGAAGAGAAGAGAAGATTGAGTGGTTTGAAATGAGAGAATTCATGCCCTATTTATAGTGTTTTTATAGGCAGAATTCGGCCAGAATTCGGGTAGGAAAATTCAAAAATTTGGCCGTTGGACAGCTAGCAACCAGCTATCCCTAAAATTAGGGTTCCTGATTTCTAGGGGACAGAGTTCGGCCCGAACTCTGTGTGGAGGCAGAGTTCGGCCCGAACTCTGTCTCCAGAGCACAGAGTGGTTCTAAGGGGACCAGTGGGCAGTTTTTGGTTCAGTGGAGCTTGGGATTTTGGGTAGGTTATAGACTAAGTTCCAAGAGCTCCGCAAGACTCAGAGTACATAAATCTAGACTCAATGAAATCATAAAATACAGACTCCAGAACACACTGAGAGCCGGAGACTGAGCTGTCATCCGTCTTGAACTGAATGCAGTCGTCGTGTGTCGTATTGAATTAATACAAATATTATTTGGTCAATGTAGTCAATATTTGGTTGACTGTGATTTTCAAAGAATAGTGTCTTTTCAATATTTGGTCAAGAGTTTCATCAGTAGACCCAAAAATAATATCATCAACATAAATTTGAATCAATAGAATAGTGTCTTTAAAAGATTTTATAAACAGTGTAGTGTCAATTTTCCCTTTTGAAAAACCTTTCTCAAGTAAGAAGCTACTTAGCCTTTCATACCAAGCTCTGGGGGCTTGTTTGAGGCCATAAAGTGCTTTCTTTAGCTTGAACACGTGGTCGGGAAATTTGTGATTTTCAAAGCCAGGAGGTTGTTTCACATAAACTTCCTCCTTAATAAAACCATTCAGAAAAGCACTTTTCACATCCATTTGAAATAATTTAAAGTTTTGAAAATTAGCAAAAGCACAAAGCATCCGAATGGATTCTAGTCTAGCAACAGGAGCATACGTCTCATCGTAGTCGATACCTTCCTCTTGGTTGTATCCTTGAGCTACTAGACGAGCTTTGTTACGTGTGACTGAACCATCTTCATTTACTTTGTTTCTAAAAACCCATTTAGTACCAATTATAGAGTGATTAACCGGTCTAGGAACGAGTTCCCATACTTGGCTTCTCTCGAATTGGTTGAGTTCTTCTTGCATAGCAGAAATCCAAAATTCATCATTAAAAGCTTCAGAAATGTTTTTAGGCTCTACTTGTGAAATGAAGGCAGTGCTAGCAACAGAGTCTCTTAGTGATGATCTAGTAGTTACTCCACGTGAAACTTCTCCTATAACTAAATTTTCTGGATGAGAAGGTTTGAAAGAGAATTTCTTAGGCAAACCCTCCAGAGAATTAGTTTCGGTTGAAGTATTCATTGGAGTAGAAGTTGATGGCTCAACGTCATCATCAAGAGTACTTGCTGCACTGTTGTCTTCATCAAAAGTCACATTTGTTGACTCTTCCACAATAAGTGAGCGTTTATTGAAAACTCTATATCCCTTACTCTTGGCGGCATAACCAAGAAAGATACCATCGTCAGCTTTGGCATCAAATTTGCCTAAGTTGTCTTTGGTGTTAAGGATAAAACATCTACAACCAAAAACTTTAAAATAAGAAACATTGGGGGTTCTCCCAAACCAAAGCTCATAGGGTGTTTTCTTCGTAATGGGACGAATCAGCACCCTATTCAAAATATGGCATGCTGTACTAACAGCTTCTGCCCAAAAGTATTTCGGAAA
Organism: Iris pallida; assembly: GCA_029216955.1. Lineage (NCBI taxonomy): Eukaryota > Viridiplantae > Streptophyta > Magnoliopsida > Asparagales > Iridaceae > Iris > Iris pallida. The sequence continues at coordinate 4,836,719 of JANAVB010031813.1, forward strand.
TGAAAATTTATTCAACATGACTCTGGCCATATCGCCGAGAGTTCTATTCTTCCGCTCCACAACACCATTTTGTTGAGGAGTTCTAGGACAAGAAAATTCATGATCAAAACCATTTGCATTACAAAAACTTTCAAAATCATAATTTACGAATTCGCCTCCATGATCACTTCGGATTCGAGTAATCATGTAGCCTTTTTCGTTTTGAACTTTCTTTACAAAAACTTTGAAAGCAGAAATAGCATCGCTCTTATTAGCGAGAAAGAAAACCCAAGTAAATCTCGAAAAATCATCAACAATAACAAATGCATACAGTTTGCCACCAAGGCTAGCTATTTTACTAGGACCAAATAAATCCATATGAAGTAGTCGCAAGGGTCTAGTAGTACTTACAGAGTTGATGGAATGAAACGAGGATTTTGTTGCCTTGTTTAGTTCACATTCGGCACATACCGTATCCTTTTTGAATGTGATGTCAGGCAATCCTCTCACTAGCTTCTTGGTAGAAAGCCTGGATATAGCATCCATGTTGGCGTGACCAAGACGCTGGTGCCAAAGTAGTCGTTCGTCTTTGTGGGCATATAAACATCTACCTATAATGTGCCCTTTGAGATTGTTACCGAAGGATACGTATCCTTCTCTCTTCATCGATAGTGATGCAAAAAGGTTTGCGTCTCCCGTCATATGTCGCGAGCATCCACTATCGAGAATCCACTTACTTTCAGTTGAGGAGGGAAGGTCCACCTACATCAAGAGTAGATGTGACCTTTGGTACCCGAGTTCTTGAGGGTCCTGAAAAGTTAGTCTTTGGGAACCAAGCATATATCCTTTTATCTACAAGTCTTCTAACTCTGCACTGTGGTGAGATGTGTCCATGTAATCCACAATAAGTACAGATAGCATTCTTGTTTATACTAGGAGTATGAGAATGATATTTATAAGCAACAGGATGAGGATGGACATGATGTGAAGAGTTAGCATGGTGAGGATGATTATGCATGGAATAAGTGGCATGGTGATGGTGTCTTTGAGGCATAGAATGATGGTATTGTCTATGATGAGTGACATGCTGATATTGTCTAGATGGCATGGCATGATGATTTTGTCTATATGGCATGACATGACGATTTTGTCTATATGGTATATGAGGACCTTGTCTATATGGCATTGCATGATGATCTTGTCTATATGGCATGACATGATGATTTTTATGTGTGAAGTGCTGTTGATTGTGTCTTTGTGCATGATGCTTGTGTACTGAGTGAGAATTATTCTTACGTGCACGTGGTTTGTGAAAGTTTGTGTATATGAATGCATGGTTATGTGCTGCATGAGAATGACTTGGTTGACTAGCATGAGTGGTGTTGTGCCCATGTGATTGGGTTTGAGGTTGAATAACCTGTTTACCCAATTTGGTTTCTAATCTTTTAGTAACAGCTTGCAGTTCAGTAACCTTAATATTTAAGCCATATATCTTAGTCATGGAAATCTTGTGTCTACTCTTTTCTTCAGCAAGCAACGTGTTGAGTGTAGTGATTTTTTGAGTTTGTTGCTCAATACGTGCTTCAGCATCATGCAAGCTTAATTTGAGCTTGGATACTTCATCAGCGTCATTAGTGGGTGATGTGTCTCTAACATTATCAAGAAGTAAGGAAATTCTTTGTATCTCATCTTCTAGACTTTTGATTTTGTCCTTGGCATGTTTATATTTACCGATGACCTTTTTATGATCATCGAGTAAATCAGTGAAAGCATCGCCAAGTTCATCAAAAGAGAAGTCATCCAGAGTTTCGTTAGATACCTTGTTAGAAGTTGCCATCAGGCACACATTTGCTGTATCTTGAGGAGAGTCCTTTTCTTCCTCAGAGTCACTTGCTTCACTTTCATGCCAGATGCCTGTGTTGGCATATTTCTTTGATGAGTTCTTTTTGTATGGCTTCTCATAGCGGTTGCTCTTCTTCAGGAATGGGCAGTCTTTTCGGACATGTCCAGTTTTCTTGCAACCGTAACAAGTTGGTTCTTCTTCATCGTCTTCTTGAGATTCCTTCTTCCTTCGATTGAAGCGAAGGAATTTCTTGAAGTTGCGAACCATGAGAGCTTGTTCTTCATCATCCGAATTATCTTCTTCGGTCTCATCATGATTAGCTCTTCGTTGATGAGCTTTGAGTGCGATCTCCCTGGTCTTCGGAGCAGGCTCTTCGAAGTCCTTGAGGTCAAGCTCGTGAGTCATAAGCTTACCCATCAAGGTCTCCATTGACATTGTTGTGAGATCGTTTCCTTCTATGATGGCTGTCACCTTAGGGTTCCAAATCTTTGGTAGCCCTCTGAGCAGCTTACGAATCTTCTCGTGGTTTGAGTACTGCTTTCCGAGCGAAGATAGAGGATTGATGATGTCGAGGAATCTTGTGATCATTTGAGTGATCGTCTCACTTGGCTTCATCTTGAAGGCTTCGTATTCTTGAGTGAGACGGCTTATTTTAGATTCCTTGACCTGTGTGGTTCCTTCATGCGTCACTTCTAGAAGTCTCCATACTTCATGAGCAGTGGTGCAAGTAGAAACCCTGTTGAACTCATTCCTGTCTATAGCACAGAATAAAGCATTAATAGCCCTAGCGTCTAGACTTGCCTGTTTCTTCTCCTCGACAGAATATTTGTCGTGTGGTTTCTCAATGAGGTCACCATCGACAACTATCCTGGCGGGCTTTTTGTAACCGTCAGTGACGACAGTCCATAGGTCAAAGTCTAGAGACTTAAGATAGAAGCTCATCCTTGTTTTCCAATATGTGTAGTTAGTTCCATCAAATAGGGGAGGCCTATGAGTGGACTGACCTTCACCATGATTGGAAATCAAGGATTGTGTGGTTGCCATGGATCAGCTCTTAGGATGTTAATCCTTGTAAAGAGAACAGAGCTCTGATACCAATTGAAGAACAGTTTGGCAACTCTAGAGGGGGGTGAATAGAGTTTATATAGAAAAAAGCCAATTAAAAATTAACTCTTTCACCAACAATCAATAATCAGAGTAAAGTGCGGAAAATAAATAAAGAGCAAAAGAGCATACGCAAACACAGCGATTTTAACCTGGTTTCCCTCGTGGAGGACTAGTCCAGGCCTGAGAACTCTAGCTCAGGATTAAATCCACTATTTGTGAAATAGTAGTTTACAACCCGTGCCTTTTCTTCAGAAGAGCACGTCAACTTCTAACAGAGGATCGCAGTGGCGATTTGCTTGGAATTGTCCAAGCGACTTCTTCAACTCTTGCACAAGAATCCTAACTGAGAGATGCTGAGCACTCGAGACTTAGGAGGCTTGTGGCTAGTAGATGGGAAGGGTATGGCTTATTGAGCTTATAAGAGAGAAGAGAAGAGAAGATTGAGTGGTTTGAAATGAGAGAATTCATGCCCTATTTATAGTGTTTTTATAGGCAGAATTCGGCCAGAATTCGGGTAGGAAAATTCAAAAATTTGGCCGTTGGACAGCTAGCAACCAGCTATCCCTAAAATTAGGGTTCCTGATTTCTAGGGGACAGAGTTCGGCCCGAACTCTGTGTGGAGGCAGAGTTCGGCCCGAACTCTGTCTCCAGAGCACAGAGTGGTTCTAAGGGGACCAGTGGGCAGTTTTTGGTTCAGTGGAGCTTGGGATTTTGGGTAGGTTATAGACTAAGTTCCAAGAGCTCAGCAAGACTCAGAGTACATAAATCTAGACTCAATGAAATCATAAAATACAGACTCCAGAACACACTGAGAGCCGGAGACTGAGCTGTCATCCGCCTTGAACTGAATGCAGTCGTCGTGTGTCGTATTGAATTAATACAAATATTATTTGGTCAATGTAGTCAATATTTGGTTGACTGTGACTTTGTGTCAACACTTATATCAGTATCAACTGGTATGGCATCTGATACAGTCTGTCGATTTTGCAACTGAGCTGTCATGAGTTCATACATTGACTTCATTGTGTCAGTCATAGACTTCATTTGCTGTTCCAAAGAAGCAATTCTTTGATCTTGAGGAGTCAGGAAAGAAGAGGGTTCATCAGTATTCCCATCAACCATGTAAGTCGTGACTGTATGAGGGATTATTGATGAACTAGTAGATGTTGTATGCTCTGAATCATTGCTTCGTGTATCAAAGTCAACTATAGGAGAATTACCCCAGTAGGAAGAGGTGGGAAGTTAGATTCTCCAAGAAATTCAGAGTCAATTTCAGGGATCAAATTTCTTTGACTAGAAGCCAGGACTCTTGCTCTGGTATTTTTATATACTCCATCTGGACTATCAACTCTACCCCCAGTGTCCCGAGAAGTCATATTGACAGAGGCAAACAAAGGCTCATCTTCATCAGGCATAGGTTCATACTGAATCCTATTAAAGACAGACTGTCGTTTATTTTGACATCTGTATTGCATTGTGACTCTTGGCTGGAAGTCACATTCAGCATGATCACCATGGTCTTGAACTGTTGATTCACATCTGCACTGAATTATGACTCTTGGATAGAAGTCACATTCAGCATGTTCCTTTGATATAGAATTACTTCTTCTCTTCTGTTGAAGATATTCCCGTAAATCTGTTTGTGAAGATTGAGGAATATACTTCCTGTTCTTGGGTCTTGATGGCTCTTGATTATACAAAGAGTGATTAATGTGAGCCACATAATTTCTTGCATATTCTGCATCTGGATCTTTTATCTTCATATCCAATTGGTATGGTTTCTTAACACCAGAAGTGCTGAGTTTTGTTCTTAAATCAGTGGAAGGTAACATATTAATTTTGGAAACATGGAGTTTTTCTTCCATTGATCTGGATATTTGCAGAGAAGGAAGAGTTAAACCACTCCCTTGATTAGGAGTTGGTAACAGACCCTCTTTAATGGACAGATTCTGTGCCCAATTTGAAGAAATCAAAGAAGAAGACATTAAGAAATGTTTCTTCTTAGACTCATTCAGATGTTGAGACATAGAATGTCCAGAAGGAAGAGTAGTCAAAAGACCATCTCCTTTCCTTTGACTAACAAAAGTATCAGTCAAAGCTGTTCCTGGAGTAAAAACTACAGGAGCAGAAGAAACAACTAAAGAGTTGTTCCTTTTCGAAGGGACTTTGTGTGGAAAACCACCCCCAGTTCTAGTAGAACTCGGTGAAGAAGAAGAGATAACTAAGGAGTTATTCTTCTCTGATGAAATACACGCTGAAACAGACTTGGTTAAAGAACCAGAGCTGTTAGC